>JAOPHQ010002306.1:97500-135000 GCA_030340625.1 Merluccius polli
GAACATTCATTAGCCATTTGGCCGGTGGACAAAACTAGTAATATTTGAACCCTGACCCCTCTTCTCTAGATTAACGATGTCGGTACATGAGATGGGGCAGCTTTTGGGCACTGAGATAAATCTGATGGAGATGACAGAAATTGAATACACACACCTCCAGCACCTCCTCCTCCAGACACACATGGAGGGCCAAGCAGCAGATCCGGATGGACTGGACCTCAGGTTCCCCACCACTATATTCGGTGTCAGTGTGACCGCACAACCAGCAGCAACTAAACCCGATACTGGGTCTGCGAAAATGTTTCCCTCCCCAACCAGCCAAGCCATCGACCTTTCGACCTCCAACGATGAGCAGTGTGCCACCGTCCCAGATCCGAGGCTGGGTGAGACGGTGGACATAGGGGAGCTGGACATGGTCATTGCCTGCAGTGGTGGTTTTAATGATGGGGAGAAGACCCCAAGCAATTTCGGAGAGGTGCCAGGTTCTGTGCTAACTAGAGCCAGGAGGGAAGTCGGCGAGACCTTGACCGAGGCACCTGATGGGTGTGGGTCTTCACTGAGCCGACCCCATTCAACCGCTAGAGTTTGTCTGGAGAAGAGGTTTGGCTGTCGGCCCGAGGATGTCCCCAGACAGCAAGACACCCAGATGGCGGTTCTTACCAAGTATGATCAATTTACCATTTTGTGTATTGTTTTTGGTTGTTTTTTTTTACATCATTGTGAAATTGTGGAATGATCTATTTACATTTATTTTGTTTTGTTCCTAGTTTTTTGACAAAGCTTCAGCAATCCACAGAATCTCAAGAAGCAAGCAAACATCCGCAAGCAAGCATGCATCCACAAATGCAGAAGTGGATCAAATCGGATCGCGCTAATCCTATTGAGCTTTCAAATCCATACGGAGGGGCCCTGTTCAACCCAATCACTGGCGTGTGTAGTACAACAAATAAATAAAACAATTGCAATTTGTATTACTCCGCTCCAAGCATTTTCTCAGTGCACTCACTGTCGTTCACTAATCAATACCCCCCCCTTTTTTTTCATCTTCATCTCAGGCTTTTGGGCATATTTCGCATATTGTTGAACCCAACAAGAATCAAGGCTTGACCAATACAAATAACTTCTTAAGTTATTGTCCAGAGAGAGCAGCTGGTAAGGCACAGTGTATCAGTCACACCAACCAAACAGAAGAACAGGAATGGGTTAAAGTGGAAAGTAAGAATGACTTATTTATTTTTTTTCTTTCTGTATAGCATATTTTCTATATAGTATACTAATTTAGTATATGAATATGCCTATGAAAAGCCCCTACATGTCCAAATGTATTATCATTATACATTGTAATTACTTTGAATACACTGATAAGCTGCCATGTTAAATCTGACACACTTAATCATTTATGTAGAGGAGGCTGTGCCTACAGCCCCAAAGCACCCTCGGGCCCGGACCCTGAGGCGCCCCAGTGGTCCCCCTCAATTAGAAGGGACTAAGGCAGCTGTAGAAGCAGGGAAGAGCGGCAGGAAGAGAGCAGGCACCTTGGCTGAGAGTAGCCAACGCAGAGAGAAACATAACAGTAAAGAGAGGGACCGCAGGTAGGCTGGAGTACAGCGCTACCATCTCCCCTACAACTAACCACTGGAGTACTGGTTAACAGTACATATCAGTACATATCAGAACAAGGTTTTCTTTGCACACAATTGAAATAATTAGTAGAGGATGTATCAAACATTTGCAGGGTCGCATCGATTTCGATTCATTTATTTTGGTCATTAAGTACAAATACCAAACTTGCTGCTTGGTACTTCAAAAATTCAATGCTTTAGTTTTTCTTGGCTGTATCAAATAAAGCAAGCAAATGTAAGACATCACTTTGGACTGGGTAACTTGTGTTTGCATTTGCTATTATTTATAAAATGATCTATACTAAATGATTTATCAATTAATTGAAAGAATTATCGTTAGATTAATCGACCTAAACATTTGTCATATTGTATTAACTCCTTCCTGATAATTTTTCTAGAGTGAATGAATATACGTTCCAAAATTGAGACACTTTATTAACTCCTTCTGATCTATTTGGTCATGTATATTGCAACTGGAACAGGAAGAGGATTCGCATGTGCTGCAATGAGTTGAACACGCTGGTGCCGTTCTGCAGACCAGACACCGACAAGGCCTCCACTCTGCAGTGGACCACAGCTTTCCTCAAGCACATCCAGGAGGTGAACGGAGACTCACTCAAAGAGGTAGCGTGAATATTGGCATACGAGTTATAGTGCCGTCAACTTGTGGATAACTATTCATATATTTTCCATAACACCGTATACTCTAAAGGGAGAGTGAAGGTCTTTGTCATTTCTCGACATCATAGGATGGACTAAGTCTGGGTTCCCAACGGGTCTAGCCTCTGGACCCACAAGTGTCATTAGTCATTAAGTCACGACCCAAAAATAAGAAATGTATTTACCAATATAGCAGTAATCAACAATGCCTTCATGTACTGTTAAAAATATTGAGTGGTCAAAAAACTGCAACAATTGGGGCAAATGAAATAGTAAGAGATTGCAACATGAGTTAATTCATGGCCTTCTTTCTGAAGATTAAGGTTTGGCATATGCTCTGCGACCCACTCATGCTGACCCACATGCTGGACGAAGTAACCCAATGACCCTGTTGTAAACAATATTGTATGGAACCCATACAATCATTGAACATAATCAATTCGAAAGTAACATAAGCTAGTATGTATGAATTCTAAAGTTGTGGAATAATAACCAATTGTGCGATGGTGATTAGCCTCACCATACTCCTGATTCTCTCTTGTTGCCTTCAACAGAGCTTCCAGAGCGCATTCTGCGGTAAGACTGGCCTCCGCCTAACGCCCGGCACAGAGTCGGACCAGCTCCATGTCCACCAGGAGATGGCAGGCACAGCAAGCACTCCTCTGGCAGCACAACACTGAATCCCCCACATGACTATCTGTTTAGTTTACGGTCTATCTATGACTTGATGTTACATCTTAGTGGCAGAGGTTTAATCGCACTATGCTGTTTGACCAGAAGGTATTAAGTGCAGACTTTTTTTTCCCAAGGGAAATGTGTGAGAATACATTGTTAAAATGTAATATCTCCTATTAATTTATTGAGTCATTTTTTTAAATTTCATATTTGTATTCCCCACTTACCAAATGTACACTATATAATAGCTTTATATTTTAGGTTTCATCAGACACATGCCACATCATTATTTTGAAAGTGACCCATTTAGCAACTGTACATGATATTCAAGCAGGGTTCACTTTTACTGGCAGACTGCATGACTGGCTTTAAGGAGGTCTCTTTACTGTATGATTTCACTGCCTGTTTTCTTCCAAAGCCTAAAACAAAGTGCCAAAATGCCCTTTACAAGTACAATGCAGAAAGTCATATACAGTAGGCACTGTTTTGCATTGAAAGACAAATTACAGAGTATTCCACTTATTTAAAGTATTTATTATCAGTCAAGATATTTTAATCCAAGACGCTTATTTAAGAAACAGAATCTGATGTTTAAAAAAAAATCGTCATTTGTGTTCAATAATATGAAATGGTAGAGCAGTTCTAAATGAATTTCAAATGTATTTATTTTTCGTATGATTTCATTTCATTATTTTTCTTTCCTGGTTGTATTCAATTCAAAGTAAATGTTACTGCTTTAATTGAATGGCTTTCATTTTATTCTTAATGGGTCGTTTTGTATAGGTTATCTTGATTTAGAGAAGAGTAATGTTTTACTGAAAAGTGGCTTTATTTGTTATTTCTCACAACATGACGCTGTAGCATCTTACTGTACATACAACAGTCACCCACAAATAATAAATAGTATTTAAACGTATGTATATTTAATTGTTACAGCACCAGTATTACAAAGTGGATGTGGTCATTGGAGAACTGAAAAAAGAAAACTTCCATAAATTCTTCTAGCTACAATATCCCAATTCTTCATCCACATCTGAGTTTATCTTTAATTATCAAAACTAGTTTGAAGGGAAAATGTATGAACTTAAGATGTAATTAAACAAACATTAACATAAAAACTATTAAAAAAAAAGACTAGCAAGAGTTAGAAAGCCTTTGCATTAATATACACAAATTCTGGGCCTTGGGTTTTCCTTTTTTTAATTTTAGTTACAAAACATACAAATTGTGATGACTAGCCTCTCACCTCTGGCACCGATCTCTATATATTACATTGTGTATCTTGACTTTTGAGGTAACAACTGGAATGAACATTAATAGATACCATGATACTTGCACATAAAGGACAATCACAGTTGTGCTAAAGAGCGTTGTCTGTAACATGGGGGTAAGTTATTTTTTTACAAACCAAGGATTTAGAAAACAAATGTACTACGGGCTCTTTTTGATGAGTCATTCAAAGTGAGGCTATTAAAGTTATTTGCCGATGTTAATTGTTGCACCGCAGGTGTAGTCTTGCGCTCTCGTCTCACTCTTGTCCCGTTTCATTGATGTGATCATTATTTTTAGTCTCTCAGCTGTTCTGCGCTTTTGTTCTCTTCACACTCGTGATGTTTCCCTCGTTTCCTCTCTGAAATCCCATCTTGTATTATTTACGCCAAGAGGAAACGTGCGCGACGACGTGTCTCTTCTCTTCTCGTCCTCCTCTTGTCACCCATCTCAGGGGGTGGGCGGCTTCGGGCAACAGAGTAACGTCTAATGGTTCTTGGGATTGGAGGTTTTCCCTGAGACCGAGGCGCCCTGGCAGGCCGATGTGTCACAGATTCCAGGGGTCCCATGGTGCCCAGTCCTACCGACCCTGCCCGCCTCTCCAGGCTCGCCTGGATCTCCTGGGGCGCCGTCACGTCCATCCTTTACAATGCCGGCCACTCCCGGAAGACCTGGTGACAAACGTATGCGAGGTGAGCATAAAGAACTGACCAGTGGGATGTTTTCGGAGCAGCATTAAGCAGCAAGTATTGCTGTTAAATCGGCAACATTTCTATCTGTATGATCTGTTCAGGTCACAAACCTTGGTAACCCTGGTCTCCAACCGGCCCCTCAATAGCTTTGCCGATAGGTCCCTTGTCACCCTGTGTACCAACGTCACCTGTTGGAGAGATGAAGAGATTTATTACACGGCTTTTCTGAATACTCGATTCTGATTGGTAAATTATGGCATTCTACGGTCTGTTATTTCTGAACAGCAGGCCGCTGCTATGGATAACAGACCGTTGCTATGGATGCTATTTCCAACCGTAAAATCTGAAGCAATACATTTTTTAAAATATTTTGTGTCGAATTATTGATTTCTTTAGTAAGTATAAGCAAGACCCCTCACTGTACATTATCCCTATCTTAATAGTGGAATAGAAAGGTGACTTTGGTCATAATGCTGCATCCAAAGAAAGACAAGAAATCCATCAATGTTTCCATCAATGTTTTTCTATTATATATGTTTTTGTTTTACCTCTGGGACCAGGGTCTCCAAGGTCTCCCGGAAGTCCTCTGTACCCTGGTGGTCCCTGGGCACCAGGATGTCCGACGGAGCCAGTATCACCTGGCTTTCCTTGAGGTCCAGCGGGGCCGGGTCTGCCCACCCCACCAGGGGCCAGGGGCCTCCTTAGGTTAGCCGCCAGCTGAGCAATTTGATCTGCGAAAATGGAAGAGAGACGGTGTGAGCCGATTTGTCTTCCGAGTCAGACACTCAGAGGATGAATTGACAGGTAAGGTTCAGAAAATCTTCACCGTCAATCATGGAGCCACACAGCTCCCTGATGTGCTGTTCACTGGTCAGTTTACCCTGAAACACAAACACACACCTCAAGTTGCGGTTATCTCTTTCGAAGGTCGCCAAGCTTATCACAACACGTTGAGGAAGCGAGCTTTGTGGTATTTGTCCTGGTGGCAGCCACCAACAAAAGCCCCTTTTTACACAGCCTGGCTGCGGAGGTCGTAACAAAGCCGAATCGATGTGTAATGACAGGTCTTCTTTACGGCATTTTTGTGGGATGTCTGTGTGAAAAATGGCTAAACACTCACAGGTACGCCGTTCTTTCCTGCGATCCCAGGCAAGCCCTGTTCTCCTTGGAAGCCCATTGGTCCAGGTTTTCCCGGGACCCCTCTGGCCCCAAGCTCTCCTTGTGGGCCTGACACGCCCTTCGGGCCCAGCTCGCCGCGCTTCCCTGACTAAGTACAATAGCAGCAATAAGAAAAAAATCACCTCACAACCCATGCATCCCATCCTTTTTATTATCATACAAAGACAAACTTTCATTATGCTTCTTCGCTATGCATGATTTAAACACTCAAAACACTAAACACAAGGTAAACTCAATAATAACACCATGAGTGAAAATACTCATGTGGCGTGTGTGGTGGTTGATGGCATGGCACCCAGGATACACCAGCTATCAACACACTCAGAGAGAGAGCCACTGTCATGGCAGCATTTTCTATCTGCTCTGGTTTGTAGCATCTTGACCGTCTCCAATAAACTGGCCGATGGCTGGTTTATCCTGGGTGCCATGACTGCTCTGCACCACAGGTGTGCAGCTCCACCCAGACCCAGAGTCTGATCAGTCTGACTCGGGCCAGTGAGGCTGCTTAAACCAGCCATCAACCACACACACACACTCCACAACTCATATGATGCATTGTTGTTTAGTCATTACTTTGATGAATGCCAACAGCAAAACCAATGAGATAGAGACACACCAGGGCTGTTTCTGTAATTACTTTAATCGCGCTACGGCTTAACGCGACTCTCCCCATTGGGGCATGGCAGTGAAGACTCTTAATACTGCAGGCTAATACTGAACAACTCTCCCTGATTAATCCTCTTACAATTGGAATGTGAGGTAGAATCGTGTATGGATATTTGAGGAAATTAGCACCGTCACAAAGCTGGAAATCTAGTTGTTCTTTTGCTGTGTGTACAGAAAGCTAATGTAACCTCCTGATAAAATGATTGGGTGGGTACTACCAGAAAACAATGCACCGATACAAATACAACAAGTCTTATAGTAATGCAACATAAAATATGTGGATTTACCTCTCCTTTTTGACCAACTGGTCCAAATGGACCCTGGAAAAGAGAAAAAGTATCCAAAGTTAGTCAACGCATAACACATGATTTATTTGTTAAATAATACATTATTTATTTATTAAATCATTGATTCTTTATGTAAGGGATAATATAATGACCATCTCGCTGTACATTGTCCCGCTTATTGCATGGCTACTTACTAAAGAAATCAATAATTTGACATAAAATATAACAACAAAAATGCTTTCATTAATTTAAAAATGGATTGTATTGCTTCCACAAAAAAAAAGTGTTAGATTCTACGGTTGGAAATAGCGTCCATAGCAACAGTCTGTTATTCATAGCAGCGGTCTGCTGTTCAGAAATAACAGACCGTAGCATGCCCTAAATGACCAATCAGAATCGAGTATTCAACAAAGCCGTGTAATAACAATTATTTTTATTGTGCATTATTATTCGATCCTCTCAGCCCTGCTTCTTTAACAGATGAAGAAGTTTATACTTACAGGTTCTCCGTTCTCTCCGGGCAAACCATCACTTCCTGCCACACCCTGAACAGAAACACAAGATACTTGATGAAGCACTAGACCAGTTCTCAAACAATTTTTATGACTGTCCCCTCTAAGATATTCTTTCAGTGAAGTACCCCTATCACCAGTACAACCAGGATGGAAAAAAACAAAAATGAATCTAAGAAAAATTAACTCGGTGGTGCGAATATGTAGAATGATTTACCGAACAGATGTTCATAACAAATATTACATTTAAAAAAATAAAGGGGTACGTGTACCCGTATTTGAGAAACACTGCTCTTGACCCTTAATCTTTACCTTAACTGTCATATCAGAGTCATAGTACCTTAAAAGGGTTGATTTAAATGGCAACAAACACCTTACACATATTCACAAAATTGAGTTGCTTTCTATTTCTTAATAGCTTCCCTTACCATTTCTCCCTTAGGGCCAGAAGCTCCAGTGGGACCCTGAAGGAGGGAGAGAGAGAGAGAGAGAGAGAGAGAGAGAGAGAGAGAGAGAGAGAGAGAAAAAGCTTGGTATGGCTGTATAATAATAAAGACGCTTTACAATAGCAAATTAGGAGGCTAAAAGAAAAACATCAGAAAAATGATACACATATGCATATATGTATGTATGTATATAAAATGTATATGAAAATACATATGCTCACACACTATACACGTGTAATGCCTAATGGGAGGGGAGGGGGAGATGGGGGGGTGGGGGGGGCTAGTTCAGAAAGGTATGGCTGTATGGAAGGGGCAGGCTGTGCAGCAAGGAGCGGGGTATGTGTTGGAGACTGGTGGAAGGGAGCCGGTATAAAGACGGCCTTTGTTCCGTCCACAGGGCCTGAACAGAAGGCCACCTTGTTAGCCCACCCCACTGTGGGGCGCATGCCACTGAGATTGGGAAGACGCCTTGGCTACAGTTTGAGATGTAGGTATGAGACCTCCATGTTGTACCATGATGTCCAACATGGCGGTATGTACGGGTGTGTG
Organism: Merluccius polli; assembly: GCA_030340625.1. Lineage (NCBI taxonomy): Eukaryota > Metazoa > Chordata > Actinopteri > Gadiformes > Merlucciidae > Merluccius > Merluccius polli. Next base: position 106,058 of record JAOPHQ010002306.1, read on the forward strand.
AAGTGTATATTGATTGTTTGGGTTGTTTGTGTGCAAGTGTGTGTGTGTGTGTGTGTTGTTGTTTATTTAATTCACTCGGTTTCTATATGCACAATATGATGCGCTCACTTGGTTTAAAAAACAACTTTGCAATTATTCTGTGTTTGTATGTCCTGGCTTTTACTTTGATATTCTGCGCTTAGTATTTTCGCACGTATCTCTGTTGTATACTAGCAATGGGTTAACTTAGCAATTGGTTGTGCTTGAAACTCGTTCTTGTGAAATCCTTACTCTACCGATAGCAATTTACTGTTGCACTTTCATCTAACAAATGTACTTATTGTAAGTTGCTTTGGACAAAAGCATCTGCTAAATGCCCTAAATGTAAGTATGTTTAAGATTATTAATCTGGCAGTTTGGTAGACTGTCATCTTCTTACTGCAGAAGACTCTGTTTTGTACTGCAGTGGTGCGGCTCGGGGTGATTGTGTGCTATAGACTACTGCAGTTGGTCCTCGGGACTGAGGCCAATGCCACCATCGCATGCCTGGCCTACGTAAACTCAATATCTTCCATATTACTTTAACAAAACTCACCCTCTCACCAAATCCTCCGCGGATACCTGTTGGACCTGGAAGTCCTGGGTCTCCCATGGCTCCTTTTATTCCCTGTTGGTCATAGCCGAGTTACCGCCACACACAAAACAATCAGAAAACACTAATACAAGGCAACGTATTGTGTCCTGTGTAACCACATAACCAGGGTATCACACCGCTGACCTGGAAGCCTTTAACGCCCTGTACCCCCACGTGGCCCACGATGCCGACGCCCCCCTGTAGAAAACAGAAAGAAGAAATATGGGATGAACACATGAAATCCAACAACAACTGAGTTGCCTATAATGAAGACCCAACTTGAAATGTATACGTCTTGTTTTCGTTTATAATATTACAAGTTTGTATTTTCCTGAGGAATGCAACGCTATGGGATGCAGGATGTGTCAGGGTTAGCTTGGGGTGGCATGGTGCTTGGGGTAGTACAGATTGTCACAGTGTCCCTCTGTCTATTCATAGCCTGCTAGGTAAATACCGGCTCTCACCACTGACCAAACGCTACCTCTGAATTCATCTGAGCAAGGCCCCTACAAATTCTGCTCATTCATTTTATTATTACGGTATTCTGTTTATAGGTTATTTTTTTAATGGTGTGTATATTTATTATCCTACTATGCATTTACTTTATTTTATTGCTCTATTGTATTCAAAGGACTTTTGTATTTTGTAGTGAATTTACATATTAACTACTTTATTAATTGCATGATAAAATGACCAGAGTGGTTTATAATACATCTCACTGGTATTTATATTGAACACTGCTGCTCAGGCATTCTAGCCAGATTGAGGCGGCATCTTACACAGCAATGCAGAACAAATAAGTATGAATATTATATAAATATAATATAAAGTGTTTCCAGCCAAGTCTGTCAAAGCCATGGTTGTTTCTTCTGGCAACGAGACAGCCAAGCCTATATATAGATAGACCATCGTCATCAAGGCACCTTCTCAAACAACCATCACTCCAAAGATATTTCTACCAAAAAACTCTTAGAGGTTCTCAGTCAGCAGTTAGTTTACATTAATATGTATACATTCAACAACTTTACCAGACTGACAAATGCACTTCTAAGTCGCTTTGGACAAAAGCGTCTGCTAAATGCCCTAAATGTAAACGTAAAACCAGAATGTCAGGTATGCCACAAATATATTTACCATTTTTCTCAAAGGACAAAGTCAAATAGTGTAGGTTGTGTAACAACCACAGTGGTCTCAGTGCTTTAGAACAACACACTATGCAAACTATGGTTGTGCCTGCAATCTGCTGCATCATTGTGCACACGTAACCATGACAACTTACAGCTACTCCTCTGGGTCCAGCCATTCCCCTCTCTCCTGGGATACCGATGTCACCCTGTGGGAGAAGACAGCGTGGGCACATCAATAGAGCGCAGTGATTGGACAGTCATCTTTTCAAATTTAGACCAGCCACTCAAAATTAATGATGTCATTGATCAATATCTGTACATCATTTGTTGTTAAAAGACTATATCACATATATCAAAGAAATGCTAACAATCATAGATATGGAGAGAATACAATTCTTCAAGTCCAAGTCAATTACCGGATTCATGAAAATATGAGTCGATTTACAAACTATCTTAAGAGAACTAGCTCTATTGTAATGCACTTCCTGTAATGGCTTAATTCATATATTGACTGGCATCTATTTATTTGTGTTGGTCTGATGTTGATGATGATGTTTTTGTCTGTGTTGAACTATATGTATGTTTTCTTTATAAAAACTGAAAATCAAGTATTTAAAAAAAAACAAAAAACCCCACTCCCCTCCCCCTTCAGATACATACAGGAATACCTGGCTCTCCAGAGGGTCCCGTCTCGCCCATCTTCCCTGCATCACCCTGGTGTAAGAGAAGGTAAAATCAGAATAGCCGCCCTCTCCCTGGGTCTTACCTCCGCTCTATGACTTGAGAGACTTATTAGTAATGTACTCACGACTGTCCCTTTAGATCCCTTTGTTCCAGCCTTTCCTTGTAGGCCCTGGAACACAAAAACAATACCGCTCAGTGGCCTTCGGTTGTATTTCGGACGGTAAGATGGTGTATAGATACGGACATGTATATCGGTCATGAGAACGTTACATAGGGTCTTGGACTTCATAGATGAACCAATACATAACATAACACTAGAGGCTTGCAACGATTCATCGATTAGTCGAGCAACAGAAAATGAATTGAAATTGAATTTGACTAATTGTTTAGGTAATTTATCAAGTACAAATACCAAACATTTGCTACATTTTGCTGCTCGATCCCAAGCTTCAGAAATCCAAATACTTGGTTCATGGATCAATATAAAATAAATAATTCACTTTTTCTTGGCTACTTGTCAGATGATTAAAGCAAGCAAATTTAAGACATCACTTTGGACTCTGGTAACTTGTGATGGCATTTGCTATTTATTTATGACATTTTCTAGACTAAATGATTAGTTCTTTCATCGAGTGAATGAATGAAATCAAATGAAAATAACCGTTAGTTGCAGCCCTCCATAACACGACAAGACACTGCTGCTGTGGTACTTACCGGGAGACCGTTGGGCCCTTTTTCTCCGGGGACTCCATGCCGTCCTGGGTCGCCCTAGTGACACACAGACCACTGACATTGTCATCCTCTCACTATGAACTCAGGACCATAATGGTGTACTGAGCTTGGCTAGGTCAGACTTAATGGATGAACAAACAGAAGAGCACTGCAGAGGAATAATTGGGGTCACTCACCTTCTCGCCGTCTAATCCCTGGGTGCCGTCTTTGCCATCTCTGCCGGGGATGCCCTGTGGTTAGAATTGCATCTGATTAGAACAGACACTTTAAGGTTAAAAGAACAACATGTATTGGGGTTAAAACAAGTTGCTCCTCTGAACAAGATACTTACAGGCTCTCCTTTGGGTCCGAATCCACCGGGACCGCCCTTAGGGCCGATTTTGCCCTGAGAGAATGATTCAAGATTCAATTACTTTATTTGTCACATACACATACAAGATGTACAGTGAAATGAAATGCATTTATAATGGCTACTTTTGGCCCACAAGGCGTGCGACCGCTTCCAATGCTTTTTTGGAAAGGAGAGTGACGCAACGTGTCCGAGACCTAAGTCCACTACTCACAATGTCTCCCTTGGGTCCATTGAACCCCTGGGGTCCCTTCTCCCCGGCATCACCCTGGAAGCATCAGATTGGAGCACACACACAGCTATTCATTAATGGGACCAGTTATCCATTCTGCTACGGCATCTCTGTTCAACAACCCCCCCCCCTTTAATTCCCTTTTCAAGTGCGTTAGAAACATGATGAGAGACTCACTGTCTTTCCGATGACGCCTGTGACACCAGGTTTGCCTCTGAAGCCAGTCAGGCCCTGTAGGCAGAATAAAACGCCACAGTTAAACTGCAACAGCACCGTGAGGGGACACACATACACCAGCTCAAATACCAAGTGTATAATCCATATTGGAAATGTTACCGACCCTGTCTCCTACAGCTCCCATTGGCCCCTGGAGGCCCCTGAGACCACGTGGGCCCTGAAAAACAAGTGGACTCCATTGTAAAGGCATCTTCAAACAGGTCTCCCTGCCTCAGCAATAACACCAATAAGATAAGAAAACTTTGTCCATTAAATTGACATAAAATGGAAATTTGTCTTCTGCAATCTGGCAACAGTAAAAACAGACAGTAAACAGTAAAACATGGAACGTGCATAACAAATGAATTGATGCACACTTTTTTGGGGGGTTTTGGTCAGTCAACTCACCTGCAGACCCACAGTACCAGGAATACCTGGTGGACCGGGGGGGCCAGTGATACCCTAGAAGAAAGGATGACAAGACATTTAGTTTTCTACTACATCAATAGTTGAATTGTATTGGATCAATACGTCCCGCCTAGCTAGTGATAGCGATAGCACTGTGTTTGACAGACTGGAGACAGCACACAGCGGGTTCAGTGAACATATCCTTAGTGTGTGAAGCTATAGAGCTCACCTTCTCCCCGTCTTTGCCAAGTTCTCCTTTGTCTCCCTTATGGCCAGTGTGTCCCTACAAGAATACAATTGGGAGAGGGATTGCATGTAAGGGACCACACACTTCAATAAGTTACAAATGTTCAGAAACGACAGCCACCATAGATGGATGGACATGCTTACTTTGAATCCTGGCATCCCAGGAGGGCCAGGTGGACCAGGGGGGCAGATGGCGGGACACTGCAAGGGAAAGACAGAGACACAAGTAAGACGGAGACACATGACTCAAGGCTCACAGCTTCTGTGGATCCTGCACTGCTCTGCTTCCGGTGCACCGCAGACGCTGTCTCAGTAATGTTTCATAAACTGGACACTTAAAGACCGTGTAAAGCAAATTCTGAGATTTGTTTCTTAACACATTACACATTTGAAAGTCATTGCTGAAAACATGTGAAAAGACTATAACCATTTAATGTTGAATTGTGGAGTTAGACTGTTTTTCTATTTTTTTACCATTTTCGCATTCAGGATTTTATGGGCGGGGCTTAAAGGGTACATGATGATGTAAGCGCTACCCCTTAGCATTGCCCCGCCCCTAACAACCAGAGTGCAGTTGCGTCACTGCTTGTCACACTCAATCATGAGTTTGACAGTTATTAGTTTGATAGTTATTATTTGACAGTTGAGAGAGGCTCCGCAGATTAATGGGCGTGGTTTAGTGTCTTCAGCGGATTCAGCTGAGAATAATGCTTATTTTTTCCCGATTTTGAATCCTACTTTTATATACTTGGTGACTTTTAATCATTAAAATTTGGCTGGGTGGTTAATAACACATTTTTCTATAGTGTAACCAACTCTAAACACGTATTTACTTTTAGTTTACACAGACTTTAAGTCACTTGGACACTTAAGACACTTGTGTACAATTGTCAATAGGGCTTGTACATTGTGACGTCACATTGCAATGAACGCCACCATTTTGGAAGCATATGATAATTGGCATGTTAGTCACTATGTAGGTAGTAATGCTATTTTGGTCATTGTTTAGTTTTCCTCCATATGTTTGTTTTTTTGGGGGGGGTTTTGTTCATTTTCTTGAGACAACTAAATCTAGTTTTAAATGTAGCCGTGTCTGGTATCGGCTGCCTAGATAGCAGAAGTCTGGACTGAACAGTGCACTGTCTAACTCTGCTTTAATTATGTGTTCTTGTTCAATCGTGAAATTATTTGTCATTATGGGGAGATATTGTTGTGTTTGAAACTGCCACAGCGTGTCTCATGCGAGACGTGGCAACACAAAAATGTCATTAGTCTAGGTTACGGTATATTTACATTGATATAGGATTTTTACAGTACTACAACTCTTGAGTCTTGCCAACAAAAAATCCCATGATCCATGAAAATCCACATTCTGATGTACAAGCCCTGTAATGTATAGTTCTAATAATGTAGTTGCATATACTGTCTATACTATCTACCTCAACTAATTTACATTTCTACTACTCCGATTGTGTATAAAGATATGTCTTTTTTTGTTGTTTTTATTGTTTTCAATTTTAATTCTACTACTGTCCTGTCCGTTGCTGCTGTGGCACCCACATTTCCCATCTAGGATCAATAAAGTATTATCTTATCTAATGTTATCTTATGTTAACTTAACAGCTTCGTCTGTTGAGACCACTACACACGTACCAGAAGATCTCCGCTGCCATCAGGAAGAGTCCCAGGAAGACCCTGGTAGAGGGAGGGAGGAGAGAAAGAGCAAAAGGCTTTTAAAAGGTTTTCAAACAGTTTTTCCCCCCAGGCTTCTCAACCAGCCACATAATAATATACATCACCGCAATTCAATGTTCATGTTCATCGGCACGCCTACACTTTATATTTATAATATTTTATATATATATTTTCTATGCCTACTATGTTGTTGTTGCCGCTATGTCCAAAGAATGTCACTGTTCACAATGTTCCTGTGTTGTATTGTGCATTTGGTAAATAAAACACTTTGAGTTTGACTAAAAGGTGGAATAAAAACAAGGTGCTGAAAGTAATATCTGACTGTTGTACTCGTTGCCATTGACACAGCATAATCCATGAGTTGCACTTATTCATACGCATACGCAACACGCTAAAAAATACAGAACTCTGTAAGGATAATCCATGAGCACTATAAGGCAATTATTTCACGATTTTATTTTGTAGTAACGATGAGTCCAATGCAAATGTATTGGAGTAAAATGTATTGGAGTAACTTTTTCTATGTAGTGAAGTAAAAGTGAAAGTCGACAGAAATATAAAAACTCAAGTCAAGTAAATGACTCAAGTACTGTAATTATAAACTATAAACTATACTATAAAAAGTATTTATACTTTGTTACCTTACACCACTGCAAAATATAATCAATTAGTTGCACTTACTGGGGGTCCGTCGACACCAGCAGGGCCAGGAAGCCCCGCCAGACCTTCAGCTCCCTGGATAAGAGAAGATAAGATCAAACTGTATTGTCCATTCACACGAAAATGTGTCCAACAATCATCTGCCATAAAATGAACATCTTTTGTCATGCACACACATACACATACACGTGCTATGATCACACGGTCACACAGTCTGTGTGTGTGTGGGTGGTTGCATAGTCCATGTGAGAGTGTATGTGTGACCACGGAGGAATACAGTTCAAACATCAGCACTGTTTATCATACCTGTCAATCCTCCTGTTTTTCCCGTACATTTGTACATATTTTACCCTTCTCTGTCGCTGTCCTCCCGTTTCAATATTTTCCCGTATTTTTGCTTGTTTGTGTTTTCATTTATAGTATAATGCAGGGATGCTCACAGCATTTCACTTTCAGCCAGGCGTCTGATTCTGATCACCTGATTGTAGGCATTGACTTAATGTAGGAACTAGTTAACCCAATCCCTTGTTGCATTGATATTTTAAAACAAGTGGTTGCCAAGTGGTGATTTTAGGATTCACTGTGTGTACCCTTGTCTAAAGGTAAGGGGTATGTGGACAGTGGTAGGGGTGGTGGGGCGGCCGGTGGGGCGGCCCGGGGCGCAGTGTGCTGGAAAATGTCCCTTATTTTAAAATCCCAATGTTGACAGCAACGCTCATCCACCTCCATGCAAATCTTCACTGTTTCTGTCTGGAGACTTCTCAGACATTTCTGTTCTCCAAGTGAAGTGCAAATCCAAAGTAACACTTTAGATTAGGGACTACATATTCACCAATAAATAGTTGCTTATAAGCACGCATATTGGCTCTTTATTAGTCATTATTAAGCACTTATTAATGCATTATTCTGCATGACAATATTCTACAACTACTAGGCCATTAACTTTAATGTTAGAGTTTTCCCTCAATAACCTCCTAATTACTGCTTATTGATAGTAAGTAAGGAAGTTGTTGTACATAAATTACAATCTTAGCATTTAGTTAATGGTGAATATGTTGTCCCTAATCTAAAGTGTTACCCAAAGATCTTCTCAATTGTTATTACTCATTTGTCTCTGTTGGAAACCCCACTTGTTTGGTGTTATTGTCTTATGCACTTCATAATATAATTTATATTTTATTTAGTGTTTTCATTTTTTGGTGATTGTTCAACGTTGCTGATAACTATGACTAAAAAATGATACAGATGAGACAACACTACTACATCACTAGTAACCTTATCTTACTAAAATCTCAACCCAAACAGCTGATAAAATACACAAATTACGTCTATTTTACACATTAACTCACATCTTGACTGCTTCCACCCCATACTCTACATTGTTTGCTATTTTGCTGAGATGAATTACAATGTATGTGTATGTTTTGTAATCTTCTCTGGATGAAAGTGCCCATGGAAGACTAGAAAATAATCTACAAGCCAAAGTCTATGCAGCCCGTTTCTATTCACTTCTTTACGCACCGCTCTCATAAAGCACAAACACAGAGCAAACAATGGGCTGACATAGTACTCTTTTCTTCATGCCACAATGCTGCTCGAGTGGTTATTTTTAGTGCTGTGTTTTACTGTATAATATGGTAATTAGGGTCAGAGATACAGTGGCAGACTGCGGTGGGAGTACAGTAACAACTGCAGCGGAAGGATAAACAGCCCCCTGAGAATAGCAGACTGCAGGAAGCGTGCTCCCATACTTACTGCTGGACCCTGTGGTCCCACTCCACCTGGCAAGCCGTTGGTACCGGGCAACCCCTGAAATGAAAAGGAAATTACTAAACAACAGAGAGCTTGCACCACATAAAGACGCATTATGGAATATAATGGACGTAGTTCACTCTGGCGGGATACTCTGGCCATGCGCCGCATATCGGCTAACAGCTGACGCGGTTCAATCAAACGCACGTACACTGATAGGCGGTCAATGTAAGACCATCCGTCTCACACACACACGCGCTCTGCGATGTCAAGTGCTGAGCTGTCACCCACCACCACCCCAGCCTCTTCCACCTGCTGTGGTTGTGCTCTGTATTGTATGTAACCTACACAATGGGTTGAGATATCTGATGTACCCCATGGGGGGCTTATCTAGTGCTCCCTGCAAATGTTGGTCTGCTGTATCTGACATATGTCATGCTTTGAATCCTACAGCAGGGAGCATCCTAAAAGAGCCATTAAAAGTGCAATTACAATTTCATGCGATAAATGGTTAAATTTATGATGTGAGTGATTTCTGACAGAATTGCAGTTATGGTCATATGGCATAAATACCTAACGCCATTCATTTTTGTCATTTTAGATTTTTTTGATTGAGATTAGTTTTTTCTTTTGTCTTTTTTTTTTTTTTTAATGTTCCTTAAAGGGCCCCTATTTTAAAACTGGGTGTGATTAGTATACCTAGTGGACTGTACCAACTGGTTGGCTTATCTAGTCATCATACATCTGGGTGGACACTCCCACTTGTGATGTCCTAGAGGGTAGTCATGTGACAATTTTGAAACGGCTTGTAATGGCTAATTACACTCACACCTGGTGGTCAAATAGGGGACCTATAATGCAATAATACACACAACACACATGCACACACATGCACACACACACACACACATATACACACATACATAGATGCCTGCAGTGGCGTAACGTCATGACGATAGGCCCCGGTGCCCGCAGATTTTATTTTTTTTCTTCCTTCATGGGCCCCCCCCCCCGGCGTCTGGGCCCCGGTGCAATGCACCGGTTGCACCGTCGATAGTTACGCCACTGGACGCCTGCACGGCCACAAACATACAGATAAGATAAAGCTTTACTCACTGCAGCTCCTGATCTCCCTCTGCCCTACGGAAGAGAGGGGAGGGAAAATTAAGACACAAACACAGAATTATTTTTCAGGAACCTAATTTTTCACTCTCTCATTATCTCTTGGTTAATTTAATATAATGCACGTTATGTATATTTTTCTTCTGAATTGTATGCATATTTTCTTCTTCTTTCTTCCACACATTTTGCATTGTTTCCATTGTAGCCTCACATTGAGTAGATTGGCACATTCATGTACATTGTATTATCACTGAATTGACATAACGTGTATATAATCCTCGTAATTATGGCTTCCAATTACTTATATTCGTCATACATGTTCCTCTTCTCACCATTAGCCTTGTCATTTCAAACAGACAAATCCTGTCCTCTGTATTATCATTTCAAAAATTAATTGAATCCAATTTTTATAATTGCTTCATCAGTTTGGTCATTTATCAATTAAAATACCAAACATTTGCTGCTTGATGCTTCAGAAATGTTGTTTGGTTCATGGATCATTATAAAATGAATACTTTAGTTTTTCTTGGCTGCTTGCGTCAGATAAAGCAAGCAAATGTAAGACATCAATTTGGACTGGTAACTTGTGATGGTATTTGGTATTATTTATGACATTTTCTAGACTAAATGATTGATCGATTCATCTACAAAATTATCGTTAGATTAATCGACTATGAAAATAATCGTTAGTTGCAGCCCTAATTGCTAGGCTGGCCCATATGCTTCAAGTAATTACAATATGTGGGTAGATGAATAAATATATGATATGAATATGATGAGAAGTTAAATGTAGAGGTACTTACAGGAGGTCCCCCCGGCCCAGGAGGTCCCGCCTCACCCTGTAGAAGATGAAGAAAATAAATTACAACTCAGATGCATCTCCTCAGGATGCTAATGACAATACCCATATAGTTATATTGCATATATCTTTGCCACCAAATAGAAAACTAAACGTATATATTTCAGCTACTGAGCGTGTAGGGTGGTTGTGTGTGTGTACTGTACAGTACACACACACAACTGTACTGTACAGTACTGTCTTGAGAAGACAGTACTGTAACTTAATGATTATCAATACATACAACAACAAAACTTAAAACAAAACAAATAAACCAATACAATTAATTGTATTTGCTGGTGTTAATAGTGCCAAGGTGGCATTAAACACCCATTTCAGTTTTGGCATTCATGTCACCTAACTACACATTTGTTTTAATAATATGCTGTTAAACCTCAAAATATATCCTACAAATATAAATAATATGAAATGATGATGACCTTTGTAACACTGTGTAACTTTCTCACTGCAGCCATCCATTTTGTTGAATTATTATGTACTGAAAAAGTTTCACATTTCCCTCCAGCCCTCACCTCTGGGTGGATTGGTTCAGGTTTAAACTTTGAAGGTAATTTTCAATTGCTTTTTTAAAGCCTCCAACCTACAGAACTACTCCAACCTATTCCTGCATCCTCATTGGCCGCATTTGGGTTTCTTGTGTGGTGAGAAGCCAGAATGCACAAACAGTCTGCCTTCACATGTCTGTGTTGTCGTAACTCTTTGCATTCCTCGTTGTGCAAACGAAACAAGAGCTCCGACGGCTGCACAAATGCACAAAGTTGGTCGAATATTTTACCAGTCTTTGTTATACTTAACACACCCACACTAACACAAACACGCACGCAGTTACACAGGTACGCACACACACACACACACACACACAAAACCATTCCCTTTGGGGATATATTGTTTTATTGAATTTGATTACCGACTTGTAGACACACAAGCACATGGCATAAACTAAAGTAAGCACAGCCTTATTTAATGTTGTCATCACTTATACCGACGCCTAGTACTTCTGGTTTAGCTTGGGCTAATGAGTTGGCAGGCCTGGAAGTTTGTATCGCATGGCTGTGTGTTCACAACCCTATGGTGGAGAAGTAGGAATGGCGACTCCAAAATGCCGTGCAAGGCATCCGCTTCATCATGTGAGTAGCGCCACTTTCAGCACCGGGGCCAAAGATCACACTTCTCCACAGTACCTGGTGGAGGTGGGCAGCCGAGTGCATTCCGCGCAGGATTAGGACAGAGCAAGCAGTCAGTAGAGCCCAAATCCGATTGGGCCTCCCCTCATTAAAAACATTCCCACCGAGCGCATGCACCACCCGTCTTGGTAAATCCACAGAGACAGGGGAAAACAGGGGCCTTATCCCTGCGTGACTGAGGACCCGTATCTAACAGTTTACACCACTTATCACAATTGTGATAATCGTAACCACTAACCGCTACAACTGAGAGACATGTGTGTATATAGTGCTTTTCTGTGTGGTGTTTTCCTGGTTAATTGCAGCCGGTAGATCAACCAACAGATTCATCACAGATAAACAGTGTTGCTACAGAGACCTGCAGTGAAAGTGATAGGGGAGGTAGGGTACAACCAGGGCCGATACCCCGAGTGTCACTTACTGCGTCCCCTGGAGGGCCGTCCTTCCCAGATGGGCCATCAGGGCCAGTCAAACCCTGCGGGCAGATTATGATAAATGAATGCCATAGGTTATTCCATCCACTTATTTTATGACACAACACATATATAATATGACGTGATCATTGGTTCTAGCATGAGATATTGGAGGCAGGGCACAAAATGAGCACCAGCCAAATGCTGGTCAAATATGCAAGGGGCGGGTAGATTTGCTTCACTCACCACTAGCCACAAAAACAATGGTCATCTATTGAGTGGCTGGTAAACTGTGAACATTCACTAGCCATTTGGCTGGTGGACAAAAAAGTTCATTTTGCACCCTGATTTGAGGTATTTGAATAACAGGAACCTCAAATGTTTTGGACCTTGTGTGAGGAAGAGATTCCTAGACTTTTCATTTCACTTGTCATTCTCTCTAAGGTGTTGGTGTTTGTTTGAGGGACTTACATCTACCCCTGGAAGTCCAGGGAGTCCCGGGCTTCCAGGCCCACCAGGCAGTCCTGCTTTCCCCTTAGGACCCTGGAGAGAAAAAAGAAGGAAGACGAGGAAGAAATACAGTGAATAAACCAAATCAGATGAACGTTCTTGTTTTAGTCTGTTGCTGTGATCACGACTGGACGCCTGGCCACCCCACCTGATGGCAACCAGCTTGCTCACCAGCCAGCACCTCATCACCATGGACAATACTATTTTTCCATTTTTTAAATTGTACTTAAAATGTTTGCCTGTAATACTACTATGTATGTCAATTATGGCACCCATTGCACTCCTAACCATCCCTAGAAGGAGGGATCCCCCACATTTTCTTCTTGCTCTTTGGGGAGCTATTGGGGGGTGTCATAAATATATAGCCTCTAAAGCCCTTTGAGGCTGTAACTGTGATTAACTTGACTGTGTACACCATTATGTAGATATTTACTTACAGCTTTTCCAGAAAGTCCAGCAGGGCCATTTTTCCCCTGTGGTTCACATAAGAGAAAGGAGAAAAACAAAACAAGCATTACATCACACATCACACAGATAATTATAAGTGAAAAACATCATCATTCTGAGAAAAGACTGCAACAGACGGGGACCAGTATATATACAGTATATATATACTGGTTCCCGTCTGCTGCAGTCTTTTCTCAGAATGATGTACGTCTTCATCGTGGACAACTCATGAATAAAGGATGCTTTGGTGAGCATCTGGACTAGGGACCGCCCCGTGCCAAGCGGTCTACAGGATGAAAGCCCCAGGTCGGCTGAAGCGTGTGGACGGACCGGGAGGAGCTGGGGGGGGGGGGTGAAACTTGAGTTACTCTCATAGGGCTGGGGAATGCATGAATGAATAGACCCTCTGTGTGGCTCAGCCCTCTTTATTTTTACTACAGCAACAGAAATACCAAGGAGCAGAGGACGTTCACCCTGAACCGGACGGAATTGTAAAAAAAATATTTTTTTTTACAACAAAAAAACGTAAAAAAAAAATATATATATATATATATATATATATATATATATATATATATATATATATATATATATATATATATATTGTTATATATTGTTATATGTCTTTGTTAGACCATAATCAGTGCAATATGGATTGATTGTAATACATTATCTATACATCCATTTTCTTTCTCTGGTTCCAGTTAAGGAACCACTATAGTATGACGATATAGCTGTAAATCAAGACTCGTTTTGTATGACATCATAGAAAGCGTCACATCTTCCGACATATTCAATATCTTCCTGAAATTGAGTGAATATGTTTCGGTTGTGTGTTTCTGGATCCACACTCCCACCACAGTAAGTTGTCTGTAGGAAAGCCTTCCATCATTTTGACCAGCCTAAACCTGGCCTACATTGACTACCAGAGAGTAAATACCACGTACACCCATGTGCAAACACCTGAGGGGAGGGGCAATGGTTTCACCAAGGAGGTGGAGCCAATGTGATCAAATATTGTGGACACAGCAATAAATAAAGGGGCCAAATGATCAGCACCATAAGGGACGCTTCAGTTTCGGATGTCACAGATGTGTGGAACCACTTGTTGCACGACTTTCAATTTGACATTATGTCTAGAACTGATGTCGTTAGTCACACAGACTCTCTCTCTCTCTCTCTCTCTCTCTCTCAAACACACGCACACACACACATGGATTTAGATTATGGCCTCATTTGATGTAAACAATATCTTAATGAAAATATGAATTCACAGCAAATGTACGTAGGATTTGCAAAACATATATAAACTGATGGTTCAACCTCAAACCCAGGTAGAGTCAAGGCTAACTGGAGGCTGAGGCCGCCTAACTCACGTCAGTGCCATCCCTTCCCGGGGGCCCTGGAGGTCCTGGGGGCCCAGATGCACCTCTTGGTCCGGGTCTCTACAATACAAAATCATACCATGGTCACCTGCTTGTGCTGGAAAACACGAGCCTTTTTGATATTTGTTATTTAACTTTATTGGAAAAAAACCCAACAAAAACGAAATACCGTACTTCATCCTTAAATGTTATAATGTTTGCTGCACTGTCATCAAGAGGTCTAAATAATAAACTGTTGTTCAATTGGTTCAAGATAAGCCTAATCAAGACTCACATACAATTCCTAAATAACAAAGCAACGTTGTTCAGAGGGACTCAAACACGCATGCGTAGGCCTATGATGCAAAATATGACATTATAACCATATAATAAATATATAGGCCTATAGGCTATAGAAATACATTGTAATACAAATAAAGACTATATAATGCAATGATTTAATTTTCGAATTTGTTATTCGTTTCATGAGTTTGAAATATCCATGTGTTGAATTGGATCAATGAACAAAGATGTTATTATGCGCACGGCCCACTGCTCTCCAAGCACACATCCCATAGGATTGGGGAAACACAACCAGACCCAGATATACAATGACATGTCATTCATGTAATTGTGGACCATGATGGAAACCAAAACCACAGTATAGGGCCTATGAGCCATTCTGATTAAATAATGCACATGCCTATGGATGTGATCAAAACATAGCCTAGTAGACTATACATTAAGTTATAGAATTGCTCTGACGCGTAAAAGCTAGACAAACTTCAATCAAACTTCAAAAGGGAAAACTTCAATCACAACTTTGACAGCCTTTCAGGCCAGTAGGCAAAGACAGCTTTTACTTGCCACACAATGACCCACACCGTCCAGTGAGGTGATGTACAGTTTGAGGTACAGGTTATAACAGGACGCCGGAGGTGCGCCTCCTCCGCACCCTTACCTGGGCTGAAGAGGATGACAGGAGTTGGCACAGAAACAGCACCCCTAACGCGGAGAACAACGCCATGGCCGCCGCTCAGCCTCCTTTAAATCCGATGTGATGTGATGTAAGGGAGAGGAAAAAGACAAAAATGCGTGCAACCCCGGTTTCCCCTGTCCTGGTCTGGTCCTGGTCCCCCCCTGGGTCAGCAACGCAGCGCTCCCTCACCTTGCGACGCGCAGCTCCTGAATGGCGTCCGCTAGGGTCCCAGATAAACCCGAGCCTCCGGCTGAAGGGGCTGAACTCAGGCTGGGGCACCTTCGGCGGTGGGCGAGGTGGGGGAGGATGGGTGGGGGTGGGTGGGAGGCACTGGGACGGAGGAGCGCGGGGGGGACGGGACCCTAGGAGGGGACCAAACCAAAGTGGGCTGGGATGTAAAAAAAAAAAAAAGATGTCTAGCCTATAGGAGTTCAGCACAAGAGGCAACCTTCACTATGGACAAAACATGGTGGGATGTAGGCCTGCATTGTGTTGCATAATAATAATAATAATTATTCATTGCATTTATATAGCACTTTTCAAGATACCCAACGTGCTTTACATGTGTGTGTGTGTGTGTTTGGGGGGGGGGTGGTTATGATGACACCTCAGCCACTACCAGTGTGTGGCCCCCACCTGGGTGATGCACACTGGCAGCCAGTCGGCGCCATAAGGCTCACCACACACTGGCTCTCAGTGGAGAGGTGAGGAATGATGCCATCCAATTAGAGACCAAGGATGATTAGTTGGCCCAAATGTTGGGAATTTGGCCCAGACACCCCCTACTAGTGATGACCACAGGGAGTGGCAATCAAAAGTAGCCTATTCAAGTGACACATAAACACGATTGTTATACTGATCTTAACTGACGTCCATATATGAGCATAGTCCTCACAACAATGTCAATTATGAAAGCATGTGAAAATTCTTCAACATTTTATTTGTAATATTTCAACAGGAAAGGTGTAGCTTTTAGAGGTCGTTCAGGACAGTGTCCTGACAAACAGCAAGACCCCGCTCTTCAAATCACTCGTTTTATGTTCGTTGTCCCCCGCTTTCCACCTTCTGCACCTTACAGATGGACCCGGTTAATGTCACGCTAATCCTGAGAAGTATTTCTTCCACATACACCTCAAGTTTAAAAGCCCCTATTTGGGTGAGTGTACTGCTTTAAATTTGATGCCACCTCTGTCAGTATCTCAAGTCATTAACCAAGTCAAATGCAGCCACAAGAATAGGTAACAAAAGCTGATATCTACTGCAGGATTTACCTGAGAATTGCAATTAATTATCTAGGAATAAATTTGGGCTTTGGCAAAACATCTCATAGACTATTTTTTTTATAAAGTTAATAAAATCATTAATAGCCAGCCACATAGCATTAATATACAACATACTGAAATTTCAACCAAAGCATTGCATACACCGCCAAGACATACATACAATCAACCAGTCAATTATATTTTTGGCAAAGTGTTAAATTTTCGCTCCCCAACTGTGCACCAAAACATATAAATTGTGCAACATTCTAAGGGGAATGACATTCAATTATTTTCCCCCTTTGACAGCGGGTTTAACAGAGACACAAACCAATTGATGTTTCTATCAAATAAAGTACAGTTCAATTACTCAGCATTTCAGTGCAAATAACCATCTTCAGTTGCAAAAGTAGTGCTGAACTGAAATACACCTTTTTTTCCATTTCATTCACATTTTTCTTCTTTCAGAGAAAACTACAATTAACCGGCAATAAGTATAATGCTCAATAATTTCATAGGGATATCAAATATTAGTTCTTATTATTGTTGTCCCAGTGATTGGTCTCTTGGTTGGAACTTGTAGGACAGCCATGTAGCAACAGTACTTCAGTATTTCTTTTTTTTTTTAAACAAAGAGAAACGTAACAACCGCCCCTTAACAAGGAAAACATAAGGCTAGAAAGAACCTTAATATATATATCATTTCACTTCATTCGATTTGTTTTAATTTAAGCTCAACTATGCGATTTTTCATTGAAACAACCTAATGTCCACCAGCAGTCTTCTATATTCATGAGTTCTCATCCTGGCCTGAGGTGGGCTGGTTCGACTCCACGTCCATCGCCTCGCAGCCCCTCCCGTTAGTCTGCTCATCGCTGTGTTTATCCACACCCGGCAGCGACCCGCTCGACGCCTTCGTCTTTTCCCCCTCTGTCACAAAGTCAGTCCTGGGGATTTTCTCCTCCCTCCCAGAGGGACGAGAGGGAGAGTACTTGGAGGGGCCCTCCGGCTTGGTCTTGGGGCCTGCTGACGGGCTCGTATGCATGGGAATAGCACTTGGGACCGCTTTCTCCTCCGTCTGCCCGTTGGCCGAGTCCGTCGCTAGAGTGCCGCTGCGCACCACCTTGGCGTCCTCTCGCTCCTCCTTCGTTTTCCTCTCAGACCCTTTAGTACCGACTGTCTCCTGTGCCATGTCCTGTTCACGGGCATCTCTGCACTCCGGGTGGACATTTGTCCTGACGGGACTGACTGACTGGTCCATTTCATCATCATCGTCCTCCTCCTCCTCCCCCTCCTCTTCCTCCTCATCGTCACCGTCATCTTCATCATCATCATCATTAGCAGCATCCTCATTCACAACAGTGTCACCATTACCGTTGTCTACCAATATAACCTCCGCAGTCCCATTTTCCACAGTCCCGGCCTCAGGTTTAGACTCGGACACCGCCCCAGAGGGCCTGACTTTGTCTCCACCCGCCGTCTTATCGCTCTTCTTATGAGCTTCTGCAGCATTATCTGCTCTCGCCGGCGCCTCCTCTTTCTGGGCGCCGCCCGCTGCTTCGCCATCCTTGCCTTTCCCCCGCGAAGAATGATCCTCCTTCCCGTCGCCATTGCCAACCGGGTCAGGCCTCTTCTCGGGTTTCTTGAACTGCTTCACGATCTTCCGGGGGCACCACACAAACTTGTCCTTGGGCTCAAAGTGCAGATAGGCGAAGCGCACCAGCTCCTGGCGCTTCGGCTTGTCCAGCACGGCAAACAGGAAGTAGTCGAGGACGCTGCGCTTGATGCTGCCCAAGCTCTTCTTCACCAGCGTCTCCTCCAGGAAGAAACGCACCAGCGGGGCCTGGTAGGAGGGGGTGGGGGAATAATAATAAGAAAAAATGGATTCACTTAAGTATGATGATTTTTTGGGGGGATTTTTTATAGATCAGTTATAGGGCAATTATATTTACCATTATCTTTACCGATTCTTTTTATGCCCAAATTGATTTTTTATAATTTTTTTAACAGAATGTTTGTTTTAACATTAAATAATTTAATGTGTATGCACTGGATTTAAATGCATACAAGAAGTGCGCTACATCAACAGTAGCATGTAACCTCCCCTTAAACCCTCCCAGTATAGCAATTAAGACATGTGATGTGCATCGTTGTTTGGGAAATAGGCCTCATGATATACAGTCTCTTGAATTGTATGATTCAACTTTTTCCCATGGTCTCGTGTTGAAAAAGTAAACAAAAGAAATCCCATTCCTACCTGGTAGTGGTCAAAGCCCAGCACCCCCAGGCTCTTCAGGATGCGCGTGATACGGAGGTTGTTGTGCATGTTCCTGGTACAAACGAGGCCAAATACAGCATGAATTTACATTTGAAAAACAGCACCGTCAGTGTTGAACTGTGAATGAGGTGATATCTTAAAAACAAAATGACACCATTCATCATCACAACAGCTGCGATTCAACAAGACAAGTGCTTGTTATATACAACTTAATTGGAATAATGGTAAAGATAATGGCCCTATAACTGAGCTATACAATTAGTAGAAACATACCGCTCAAGGTTTCCAAAGCGTTCCTTCCAGTTGTCAGCACGTTTGACTTCGCCTGTCTCTCTGTTGACCAACTGGATGCCATAAAACCCCAGCATGAGTTCATAGGACTCAACGAGTCTCCCCTTGGCCTCGTCGCTCTTCTTAAATGCCTAAAGACCCAAATTATGGATTAAATTATTGATGAGATCATTTAATATATATTGTTAGGACAAAAACTGAATCATTGACCAACATCATCCAACATGTCATGCCAAACACAGTATCATGCTAAACTCAAAGATGGTCAGTGTGATATATAGGGTGTTCATCACAATATTTGTGCCAGGAATTATGTACACGATAGTTCAAATTGTAACCAATGCCTAAACAAATATAAACGACCACTCACCTCAATCTCCTTCTTGGTAAGTTCTGAAGCCATGTAGTTCACTCCTGGTTCCCTTAGTGGAAACAGCCTGACAAAGTAATGACAAGAGATTACTGGGTAGTCGACAAACTACATAATAACAATACCAATACTAGAAATGTTGGGAGGACTCAAATACAATGACCTACACCACCGACTAAAATTATGCAACACTGAATTGCAAAGTTGGAACCATTGAAATAACGAAAGGTACAATCAACGCATTATTTATAGGAACCTTTGGGAAGTATTATTATTACTACTACTACTTGTTTACTTCAACATCACGATCAGCTAGTGGGTCCATCAAAGTTAATCTGAGATACATATTAAAAACTAATCTTCCAGAATATTAAATGTGGTTCAGGCAGCCAGTCCAATTATCCTGGTGGATATAGTTGTAGATGTCGGCGACTCAATTATTGCAGAAACTTTTTTTTATTCCAATTGTTTCCATTCTCTAACCCCCATCTCATTTAATGTTGCCTGCTGCACTACATGCCGCAACATCATAAGCAAGTTTAAATTGAATTTATATTTCAATTCAACGATCATTTATTCAAATAAAAGGATTTGTACAGACAAAATCACAAATCAAAACTTAATAAAAAATAGTTCATAGTTCAATATTACCATTGGATGTATGAATGCACTCTCTCGAGCTTCTTGTAGTCAGTCTTCCATTCTTTATGAAAAGATTCAATGTAGACCTCTACAAATTAAGCCACAACAAAATAATTAAACCTTTGACAATTATTAAACATAGCACTTTTGAACCCATTCAAATTGAATGTTGTGAGTTACCATCAGGAGCAGAAGGAAACTGGTTGAGATAAAATTTGAGATTGTTCATTTTGTCCTCTGAACACTCGTCATCCGTAAGGTTCTGCAACGACATTACAAACAGGCAGATAAACATGAAACAATTATCATTATTAACGCTTGTTATCGACATGATGGTTGAGTTTTATTTGGGTTATGACTTACTGGATACCCCCGCCTGTAGTTCTGCATGTCCTTCGCCGCTCTCATATTTCTGGAGGTATGAGGCCATGGCTGGAAATAGTTGAATTATGATACAATGAGCGCAGATACCAACAGGGCAGAAAACATATGCAGACATAGAAACATACGCTCGCCATCGTTATAAGCCAGTCAACATAAGCAAGGTAAACCTGGAGCCTACATCTGATGGACTGCAGCCAAGGTACTGGAGCCCAGGCCATGCACACAGGACCCTGGCACAGGACCCTCACACAGGACCCTGGCACAGGACCCTAATACAGGACCCTGGCACAGGACCCTCACACAGGACCCTGACGCAGGACCCTCACGTTCACGTCTGACCGTGAAGGGACACACGTTAAAGCTCAATACGTGCTCCTCCCTGGCTATGGGGGTAACTCGCCAGTCTGATCCGACATGCAAATGATAACGATACAAAACAAATTAAATGAAATCAACCTGAATGTTTACCAGGCGAGCAGGAGCCGCGGCCGGTAGTGCAATGTGGGCGCGCAGAGGGGGATTTTATTTTCGGGGCCACATTGAATAAGATGGTCGTCACCCCGCGACGGTTGGAAAGTCATATTAACAGCCATTTATTGAGGTTTGATGGCTGGTACTAAACAACAGGGTAATGTCACGGCTAAGCCCCCACCCCCCCTCCCACCGCCTAAAGCTAGCCATGGACAGAGCAGTTCACACCAGACCCAGACCAGACCCAGACCAGGACCGGCCTGCCGTATGAACCGGCTACCATAACAACCAAACCCCCTTACGGAAAGTGAGCTAACGCCCGGAAGCTAGCAGGCTAGCCGGAAGCTAACGTGCTAGCCGCCATCCCCCGGTGAGGATACGGGTCGATGCCCGCCGCACCTGGCTGCCGTGACGGCCACGGCTCAAGTGCATTTCTCGGCAATAAAAAAAAGGGGCGACGGGTGGTACGTACTAACGCCCAGGGTTTGTTTTTATCCTGGCGGCGGGCCGGCCTCCCCGCGGTCTGCTGCTCCTCTCCGTCGCTCTCCGTGTCCCACGTCGAGTCGTACTCGCACACGTAGTCGTCCTCCATCATGGATACGCGGGTAGCGGCGCGGGGCTCCAGGCGGCGTAGCGTCGGCGGCGACTACCGCGGGAAAACAGGGGCCAAAACTCTCGGCTTATACCCCCCCTCCTCCACCACCGCGACCCGGCCTCCTAGTGTCCTCACCGGCAGCCCGCCAGCAGCCTTTTCCGACATCCTCTCCTCTCACGTCGGCATAGCGCGAAACCAGTGATGATGGTGGTGATGGTGCTGCGCCGGGGAGAGTTCCGCCCACTTTTGGTCACGACCACGCCCACTTTGGCCCCGGTCCCGCCCACTTTGAACATATGAAAACATTTGATATGGGTGTTGATGGAGTAACAACGTGAGGATGGTTATGTGGTTTGGGGGACTTGATATAATCAGCAACACGATGACAACAACAATCCACTTCCTTCAGAATAAGACTGATGTTTAAAGGTTATAATGACGTCACTTTAATTATGAAATCCACTGTAGGTGGACAGTGGTTGGTGCCCTGTTTTTAATGATCTTATGTTATATTAGTAACTCATATTATTATGTTTATTATCCCCTGTTTTTCCACTGCATGTTATAGTCCACTACATAGGTAAGACAATTTCTTTTGCTGTTGTGTCAAGTTGTGTGAACGTCTTGTAGGCTTGCTGGCTCTGCTGCTCACCTCTTGCTGCTCACAATGTGTGATTTTCACTCATCTAACTATATATGAATTTATATCTATCAATATAATATGCCTAGAAAGAATAATATAAACACTGGGAAGACTATGACCGACATAAGGTCAAAATGATCCATGTGACCTATGGTCCCTAATGCCACACACTTGAGGACCTGAGGTACCAGAGGGCAACACAAATAGACATACACATAGCCATCATTCAATTGTGTCTACAAACTGGCTCCAAAAGGATGGTCCTATTTCCCACCTACTCACTCACTCAGTCACTCACTCATCGTCAGGTGAGAGTGAACAGCTTGCATCAATGAACTACATGATCCTATAGTGTGGAGTTTATGATATAGGATATATCCTGTATCATATAAATATATCAATCATATCAATTGGCTGTTATTATTAATATCTGACATTTGTTAGCTGTAAATAGGATCCAGTGTTATCGCATGAAATTGAATGATGAGTGGCCAGTAGATTGCGTTTCTATTTTTGTCTTTAGTTACTGTGGAAACTGAAGGGATGTGTAGGCATCCAGGATTTGCTGTAGCGTCTAACTGCTACATGCCGCTGTTGCTAACAGTGTATGTAACAGTTATTTTCAAGGACTGTTAAAAGAAAATAGGGGGGGTGGGTATTTTGTGGCAAAGCTGTATATACATACTCACCTGTGTTGGCTTGACAATGGGTTGGCTCATCTAATTTAAATAAACAAATAAAAAAGGGACATACATAAAATGTACACACCATACACACAACCCACAATAAAGTATTGCTTCATTTGACTGGAGTCCTATGCACTTTAGCTACATTTTATGTTACAGTACATTATAATGTTATGGTTTCTATCATCTATATATTTTTATCCAGTGTAATACAAGCAACATGAACGTTTTTAGAGCTCATAACAGACTGGTGTTTTTAGTTTTTTTGCCCCCACAGAAACGGTCACAAAACCTTACCTTTGGACCTTTGGACCCAATAACAGAGACTATTACAGACCAAGTTCAAGTTCTTTATTCATCAAATGCACAACAAAAAAGCCAGTAGCAGCCATTGCTGGCAAATTCAATTCTTGTGTTCCAAGCTCTCCTCAACAAGGCAGGTAAGATAAACAAGTAAGGTTAAAAATACAAAATAGTATCAAAAAAGAGTAATAATAATAATACAAGTATTTAAAAAAAAAAAAAAAAGTAAGTGTGTAAAAAGAAGCTAAATATAGAACAGACAATTTGTAGTGCAGTAGAATGGTACAGTGTCGACATCCCATTTAGCGCAGTGTGTGCAATGTCTGACTATAAAGTGATGTAAGAATAGACATATATATGTCAGAATATGTCAGTGTGTGTGTGGTGGGAGCAAAATGTGTGTAGGAGGTAAGGCTGGGCAATATATCGATATTATATCGATATTGTGATATGAGATTAGATATAGTCTTAGATTTTGGATATCGTAATATCATGATATGGGGTAAGTGTAAGTGTCTTTTCTGTGGTTTTAAAGGCTGCATTACAGTAAAGTGATATCGCCCAGCCCGGAGTATAATGACAGAGTTCAAGAGTTTAAAATATACATAGCATCGCCACCTGCAGTGTGTACGCTGTCTGTATGTTGTCATGCATTAGTTATCTAGAGTGACTTTTTCCAGCTCCAATGTGATATCTCCTATCCCAAGTAGATCCACCGGCAGCTCTGTTTATTACTGAATTCATTTTACTTTCCCTGCTTTCTGTTTGGCTTGTTGTTGCACTATTTGTATCACCATAAGCACACACACTGTGCTTTATGTTTATTGCATTACATAAATGTAAAGTTATGTGAACTGCTAAGAGACACAAATGGCCTTTTCTCAAACACTGGAGGCGATGTGTTTGGAGACTTGAAGCCCTGCATGTGAGTTTATGCGATTTACACAAATGATAGGTCATGTTGAATGTTTTGTTGCTTATTTTAGCCATCTCTCTTCCTCGCTGTTCGTTTTGGAGGATCTGCTGGAGGATCTGCTGTGGATGTCAGGTAAAGTGCATCTGTACTCGATCGGGTTTAAGCTTAGTACTGAAGTGACAGTATGTCAAACAGTATGTCCTCGATAGTGCTTAATGGTTGTTTTTGTTCATTGTGTGCTATTTAAAAAACATGCTATACTAGCTCTCTATGTTAAATCCAATACAATGTGATATACTTTATCATCTTGGACATCTTCGCTTCATGGATGTGGGGGGAGATGCCTTCAGGCAAATAATTTCACTGTTTCTGCTTCATTCCCTCCCCTCATTTCTACATCTGCGTGTGCGTCATACACTGAGATTCACATTACAGACATCAAAGAAATAGGTTTTGGATTAAAAAGACGAGAGGACATGGCGTGCTGAACCAAAATCCGTTACGCAGTTTTACCTGAACGACACTGAGCTGTGCTCATGATATTACTAAATGTAGCATGATGCACTATGATGTGCTATTCACATCATATCTTCTAACGCTGATATCATCAACGGTGACACTTTGTACCTTGTTAGTTTGAATGATGAAATGATAATGAATTTCAGAATGAATAGGGGAAATTACCAAAAATAAAGACAAGATATGCTATGTTTGATTGAGCAGTACGTTTGAGTCAAAAGAGGAAGCAAACCACCATTGGCAAAAACAGATCTATATTAATGAGAGCCTTTCGTGACCTTTAGCGCTCATCCTGACTTCGTTAAGTCAGGTTAAGGTAACCTTGGCAACCCGACTAGCCGTTCACCTGGATGCCAATGAAAGCTGTGATGTGGAGTAACGGTTAACTTAGTGCATGAGCGTACTCTGTTATCAACCAAGATGAAGGCTAATCTATGCTAATTGCAACTGGAACTTCATTGTGTTCATTGACCCACTTAAAGTCGAGACCGCTGATGAATGACGGTTCATGCAGTGCACAACACAGCCATCAACATGGCGTTAGGGCTAGCATAAACTCTACTGTGAGATAGATGGATCTCCAACCAGATCTCAATAGAAAAGTCATTTGCTGTTGCTGCCGGTCCAAATGGATGGCTGTTGCTGCCCATCTTTTTTTTGTGGATTGGATTAGATCAGATTCAACTTTATTGTCATTATGCTGAGTACAGATCCCAAGCCAATGGAATGCAGTAAGCAAAAGTGCAAATGTAGTATTATTTACAGATTTGCAGGAAATGAAGCCTATAAGTGCTACAGCAGTGCTACAGCAAAGTAATGCTATATCTTACAATATCCTACAGTGATGGACAGTGTGGAGTTACAATATACAAAAGAGAGTGCAAATGTAAGGTTGTACTTACAACAGCATGTGCACATTTGGCAATTGCAGAGTAAGGAAACATATTAGTTGGTTATATGCAAATGTATTTGTTTGTATTAGATTCGTTTTTTTGTAATGTTAATGCAAATTCCAGTTTGAATAAAACTGTCTAAAAAATGATATAAATGTTGAATGATTATTTTTGGCCGGAAAAAGACAATTTGTGCTCTCGTGTTGTAGAATAAATGAAGACCGGCTCAACATGGCCGCCCTCCAACCATCAATCCAACTCCACGCTGCTCGCTGGCCAGGGTAACCATGGCAACCAGCATCACCTACACTATTGGGCCGACTTTATGCAAGCATCCGGAGTAGATTGATTTACCTTATAAGCAAGCCTACTTATGCATGCTTGAACATACAGACACAAAGGGATGGCAAAAGCAGATGCTGCTGATATAACAGTTATTTAGCCTGTTAGCCTATTTTTGCTCTATTTTGGAATCGTGAATAACCTTTAATAAAAGAAGACGCTTAATGATGAGAGCAAAATTATCAAATGTATCACTAGGTAAAACAAAATGTGACGCAGGTCACCGTCACATTTGGGGAAAAGTAGGCCTATCAGTAGGCCTATCACATGGGCTATTACATCATCCTAAACATAGCCTGCTTTTGCTTTATCAAAAATGGGTAGGCCTATAGCCTGCTTTGTTCAGTTTTTCATCACGAATTAAATGGCATTGGTGTGTGCTTCCGTGAATAAAACAAAAAAAAACTAAATGTATTTTTAGGCAGCTTACAGGTTCCTGAGTTACAAACCACTTGCGTTTGGAGAGGCGCAATTACGCAGCGTGACGTTGACCTGCCTCTCAGTATACGCCAGTTCACATCGATTATGAACTGTTTAAACAACTAATTGACAGCGTTGGCCCATAGTTCCTCGCCTGCTACGCGCATGCGAGTAGATAGGTGGGGGGTGATGTGTGTGTGCGCTTGGTGATGTGTAACAGAAACAGATGCCCGAAAGCACGGGTCTAAAATACGCACAAAAAAATTGCTCTCGTTTACGAAAGGATTTACAGCGAGAAGAGAGAGAGAGAGCAAATGACAACATGAAGTAAGCTTTCAGCTCATCTAAAAAACATAAAATAAAATAACAACACATGGATGATGATGGCTCAGTGTAAACGCAACAGGCTGCAAGACATTAGTCGTGGGAGGTCTGGCTGCGCAGTACGCGTGTGTGCGCGCGCACGGACGCGTGTGTGTGGACACCAGTACCACCACCACCACCGACCACCGCCGCCACCGACCACCACCTGTAACCGTACCTGCAAACTGTAGCTGTCTGCGCTCCCCATCATCTTCATCATCACGGCGGGGCTGGGGAGGATGAAGAAGCAGAACGTGCGCACGCTGTCCCTGATCCTGTGCATGCTGTCCTACCTGCTGGTGGGCGCCGCCGTGTTCGACGCGCTGGAGTCCGAGGCGGAGAGCTCGCGCCGCCGCGCGCTGGACCAGCGGCGCGGCGAGATGCGCCGGAAGTACCGCTTCTCCGAGGACGACTACCGGGAGATAGAGCGCGTGGTGCTGCAGGCGGAGCCGCACCGCGCCGGGACGCAGTGGAAATTCGCCGGCTCGTTCTACTTCGCCATCACGGTCATCACGACCATCGGTGAGTTGAGAGGTTGCATTGTTGTTGTTGTTGTTGTTTTTTATTGGGCAACGACATTCAAAATATATAGAGGCATGCACAATATATAGACATACAAAAGCGCACTGCAACAGGTTTACACTTCTTAATATATAGACATACAAAATATATAGAAACATACAAAATATATAGAAACATACAAAATATATAGAGACACACAAAAGCGCACTGCAACAGTGGTTTACACTTCTTAATATATAGAGACATACAAAACAATAATTTATGTCTCCATATATTAAGAAGTGTAAACCACTGTTGCAGTGTGCTTTTGTATGTCTATATATTTTGTATGTCTTTATATATTAAGAAGTGTAAATTGCAGTGCGCTTTTGTATGTCTATATATTATGTAGACATACAAAAACGCACTGCAACAGTGGTTTACACTTCTTACAGTAATATATAGAGACAAACAAAATATATAGAGACAAACAAAATATATAGACATACAAAAGCGCACTGCAACAGTGGTTTACACTTCTACATTGAAGGGAAACGCACATACAGGCCACCAATATGACACACACACATTGACACTAAACGTTTGCTTTTGCCAGCATTATGGGTTACTACAGCTTCCGTCCACTTCCATCTCTCCTCATCCTCATGAAGGTTATGGCCACGCGGCTCCGGGCACCGACGCGGGGAAGGTCTTCTGCATGTTCTACGCCGTGCTGGGCATCCCTCTCACCTTGGTCATGTTTCAAAGCCTGGGCGAGCGGATGAACACCTTCGTGCGCTACCTCCTGCGCAAGGCCAAGCAGTGCCTGGGCTTCCGCCGCGTCCAGGTGTCCATGGAGAACATGGTGTTCGTGGGCTTCCTGTCCTGCGTCGGCACGCTGTGCGTGGGCGCCTCCGCCTTCTCCCACTTCGAGGGCTGGAGCTTCTTCCACGCCTACTACTACTGCTTCATCACGCTCACCACCATCGGCTTCGGGGACTTCGTGGCGCTGCAGAAGCAGGGCGACCTCCAGGAGAGGACCCCCTACGTGGCCTTCAGCTTCATGTACATCCTGGTGGGCCTGACCGTCATCGGCGCCTTCCTCAACCTGGTGGTGCTGCGCTTCCTCACCATGAACACCGAGGACGAGCGACGCGACGCCCAGGAGCGGGCCTCCCTCAAGCGGGGCCGGGGCCTGCTGCTGGGGCCGCCGCCCTCCCCCCAACGCGCTGCCGCCGGCGCCGGCGGGGAGGGGAGCGGAGAGAGGCGGCGGGCGGCGGGGGGCGAGAGAGAGAAGAGGGGCAGGCACGGCCGGAGCCACAGCGGCACCCTCTTCCTCCCCCTGGAGGAAGGGACCAGCCGCACCAACCTCATCTCCCCCCGGCGGGAGGAGCGGGAGGAGAAGGGCTCCTCCTCGCCCCTCTGCGTCCGGCGGCCGCACCCGGGCCGGGCGGCGGACTGCAGCCTGGGCTCGC
>JAOPHQ010002306.1:140000-192955 GCA_030340625.1 Merluccius polli
GCACTGAAATATGATACGAAAGGACGCCATAAACTTGATGGATCCCTAAGAGGAAAACTAGACGCCACCAAATACACGTATGAAATAGACAAGCAATGATGCATGTTGGTACACAGTCACACAACTTTGAGCAGGTCAGAGGTTAAGAGTAGCATTAGGCCGCATCATCTGCACCAAGATGGCCGAGGTGCCCTCTGCAAACAGATTGCTGTGGACAGTCGAAGGGCAAACTAAATATTAAGATTTGTTTAATGGCGTGAAAAAAAAAAAGAGCGAAGACTTCCCCTGGAGTGTTATCCAAAGTCACTTTCACGAAGAAAAAAAAAAGGTATCTGAAGTACAAAATGTACAAGTTCTTTTTTTTTTTTGGCTCCAGTGCACATTTCCTACCGGCCATTTGTCACCGCAGCACTTTTGTTGACGGTGAACGTCGGTGACATGAATTTCTAAATAAAAATAAATCAAGGTCAAAATGAGTCCTCTATCGCCTTGTCTTCATGGGGCCTACTGGTAGAGTACGGTCACACTGCGTACAGCCAGCTCACACACCACTTACAATCAATACACCAAGTCACATAGTAGAAATAACACCGTAAGACACATAGGGATACATAAAGTAGTGTTAAATACATGGGAATAAAAGCATTACGAAAGCTTCTGTTGTAAATCTGATGAGGTGGAGTTACATAACTGTAAGCATGTAGGCTTTTAAACAATTGGCAAATAAAGTCAGCACGTTGTGGTGGGGACACGCACACGGAGAACAAAGCAAGCACCCCCCCAAAAAAACAGAATCAGCCTGCAACTAACTAAATAGTCTGCCAGCTAACTAAACGATAACCGACAAACGGCGAAGGGGCGGCTGGCACATGGAGGTGAGGGACGCACACCGAGGGGAACCAGGCGGCTGACTGAAACCAACACGCACAGGTGAACGCAATAAACTAATATGGACACAGGTGAGATAATGAAGACAAATGAGGAGACTATGGCTCACCAAGAGGGACACTAAAGGACAAAGCGAACAAACGCACCGGGGTTAGTGTGGGAGCCTATGGGCCTACGGCTGACTTTATAACAATGTAGCTCCATGAATTATAACTTCTCACATGGATGTGTTTCAAGTGAATCACATGTCCTACGGTATTATAGAAAGGCGTCCGGGGGGAACTGATTTCTCATTAATAAGTGTAGTGTTGGGACAGACGCAATCAGGTTAAGGCCGGATATTTTATATACGTTTGCAAACTAATGTTCACACATAGATCTGTTTGTAATTGTATTGAATATTTATAGCTGATTATATAGTAGCATATGTTTTAAGCTTATAAATACATTTATACGTTTACAATCCATATGTTTATATATCTGAATAATAATATATGATATATACAGTATATATGAATAATACAACCCAAGAGATAAAAGTTGTGACCATGATATGGACTGTATAACAGTGTGTGACCGGGGTGCACTCTTATACGTGCCTACAATGAAAACACTATTCCCATTTACATAAATGGGAGCTTATAAAAGTGTGGTGTTAAGGAAGCCTTAACATTTAAGACGGGGTTTAGTACGCCTAAGCTCTTCAGCCCTTCAGTCATGTTAAATGTTAGGGCTGTGATAGCGTGGAGAGATACCATTTGCTGTTTAATCTAAATGGATTTATGTAAGTACGTAAGTAAGGCTTGATTTATATAGCGCTGTTTCAAACGAAAAGTTACAAGGTGCTTAACAGAAAGGATGTATAGCAACAAAATCACAATACATAAAACCACAACATATACAATGATACATAAAACAAAGGGATAAAGCAAGGGGAGAGAAAAAAGGACACGAGTACTATAATAAAAAGTGGGTTTTTAGAAGTTGTTTAAAACCCTCAGCAGATAGGGGAGACCGTAAGGTGAGGCGGCTCCACAGAGAGGCAGCGGTACGAGGGACAGACGCACGGCCCTAGTCACAGGATCCAAGGGAACCACAGCTTCCCGAGGGGAGATGCAATTTCTGCATTATAGATCGAGTACTTTGTTTATCCCCAAAGGGAAATGTAAGTGTTACAGCAGCAGTTCACATAAATTACAAAAAAACACACACAATGTGGTAGGTAAAAAGAACACAGAAAATACCATATATATATATATATATATATATATATATATATATATATATATATATATATATATATATATATATATATATATATTAAAAAAATACAAAAACTACTATACTAGATAAACATAGTATGTAAAAATAGTAGAGTAAAAATAGAATTTTAACTTTAAGGCAAGATATTGCTGTTTATGTGCACATTAAATATGAAATGTGCATTGCCACTCAGAGGAGTGCATTGCTCAGCACAGAGGGGAGTCATGGTGTCTATGACCTCCTATAACGGCCCTTACTCCAACTGAAGACACTGTTGTCTGACCAGTAAGATGTGTATGAGGGGGGGGGGGGGGGTGTTGTCCATTATGTTGAGCAGCAGTTGTGCAACATCCTCCTCTCCACAACCAACACATATAAGATGTAGCAAGACCATGTAAAGCATTAAAAGTCATTAGAAGTATTTTGTTTCGCTGGCAGCCAGTGAAGTGACTGACAGGGGCGATGTGGCAGCTGCAGGGCCGGCCCGAGGCATAAGCGAACTAAAAAAGTTCTGCTGTTCGTGCAACAGAAAGCACCCCCCCCCCCTCAACAATCGCGCAACAGAAATCCTCAACAATCATAGAAATTTGATTTTGAGCCCCTGCCCCTCAAAGGGTCTCTGCACGGCCATGCTCTGCGGTGGTGGGAGGGGGCCCCAAAAGGTTGGAATCAAATTCTGTTTAGGGCCCCCAAAAGGCTTGGGCCAGCCCTGGGCAGCTGTGTCCGCAGCCCGGCTGCAGCGTTCTCCACCTTAGTCTGGCTAAGGCTGCTTGACTGAGGCATGCAAACAAAGAATTACAATAATCCAGACGTGAGTTGGATAGAGTTGACCTTGGCAATATTCCTAAGTTGGAAGTTTGAACCAGCTTTATATATATCTAATTTGTATGCCTTTATGGCGTATGATACATAGCATAGGAATCGAACCAGGGTTGCATATCTCCTACATGGTTGGCACTTTAGCGGGTCGAGCCACTGAGCCTCCCAGCTTTTGAATATGTTGTTTAGATGTCAGCTTTGTGGAAGGGGCAATTTGGTCAGTGAATGAGTGAATGCTACTCAGAGTAGGATCAGGGCCAAATACTTTGTTTGAGTTTAACTGCAAAAAAAATGGTAGCCATCCAGTCCTTGATAGCAACCAGACAGTTCTGAAGAAGAGACAGATTAGAGTTATTTCTATTAAAAGATAGGTGCAGCTGGATTTCCAACCAAAATGACTAATAATGTGTCCCAATGGAAGCAAGTACAGGGAGAAGAGGATCGGGCCAAGGTTTGAACCCTGCGGTACCCCACAAAACATCAAGTGGAGAGACAAATGTGTTCATCTCTACAGCAAATGTTCTGTTGGAGAGGTAGGAGGAGAACCAATTTAGAGTGTTTCCTGATAAGCCTAAACACGAAGCCTATCGTGGATGTGGAATATGTGGACCATATGTGGAATATGAATATCTTTTGTGTGAGGATTTTACTTTGTCTTCACAGAGGCATGCAAGAGTAACATAATGTGGACAGTGTTCACGTTCCATTATGAATATAAACCACGAAAATGTGGCCATCATCTAATCTAATCTACAGCCAGTGTAAGGATTATAGTATAGGCTCTATATTTATTTGGGGTAGATTATGTAGATGTAGCCTAACATTAGCCAATCACAGACTCTTTCAGTTATAGCCCCACCTTGTCATTATAGCTGATCACACACACCTGCCAGGTCTCTCAACAACAAACACAAACAAAACTCAAATGTGTAGGAGTTATAAATACTATAAGGTAAGGATTCAATTTAAATTATTTGAAATTGAAATGCTGAAATACTACTCTGCTAATAACATTTACCAAAAATGATGATATGATGGCATAATTGATATTTAAGCAGTGTTAATAATGAACATAGTTTGACTTTATTTATGCAGGTCTTCATGGAAATTAAACAAATGGTCTTCTAGATGTTTGGTGCTGTTGAAGAGGGTTTCAGTATTATTCATAGTGGTTTGTATTTTTTCCCCCATTGTTTTCTTTAAATTGTACGATGTATGTATTAAAAAATGTCTGGAAATAAAGGGGCAAGCAACTCACTTCCTGGCTCATTGTCTGTTTCTATGTTAAAACTCGTTAAAAGTTCAACATAGTAGTTCTATTGTGTGCAAGTGCTGCAGTACTCGATGAACTATCTGATCCTGTAATTTGTGTAATTTCTCTCTAAACCTTATTTCATCAACTCTAGAGAGATGATGAACTTGACATTCACATAGCCCTTTATCAGTCTTGGAGGGCACCATTGTGTGCTGTTGGCATGTATTTGAATCAGCATTGCTTAATTGGCAGTACAAAATTGTGAGCTTTGCAAAATGCTGTGATGCAAGGTGTGGTAATTTGAGGTTACTCTTTACACACAAAGGTTAACCTTTTGTGTGTAAGCTATTATTTTCTACTGAAGCCATTGTGTTTATAAAGTTTACAATGTGTCGGGTGTTCCTGCAGATGCTGTTAAAGTAGCACAAAATGAGCAAGGTGTCCTTTTTGGTATGTGATTGTTGTGCTGCTAAGGAATACAGCAGCTTGATGGCAAGCTACCCAAACCTTGGCCCCTGGCTTCCAACACCTAGAATAGTAAAAGGGCAACAAAACATTTTGTTCTGAATTAAATAAGTAATGCACATAAGAGCGTGTGTTTAACCTAGAGTCATCTAAATGCAAACCAATGTGCAAGTGGTGTTGGTGTCTAGTTCCCCTTTGATATGCGTGCTCTTAAGGAGAGAAATAAGCGAACCTTCGTTACGTCCTGATCCGGGTACCCCACCCCCTCATAACGCTTTACTTTTCATTGCCCTCATTCTGTTCCAAGCTTCACTTGGTGGCAGTCAGATACCAGATAGTTGGTTCGATACGTCCATGTCCCCTGCCTGCGTGTTGCACACCCAGTCGAACCTTAACACTTCTGAGTGGCGTGAATAACGGCACTCTGCCCCGCCTCAACCCCCTAAGGGCCCCTTGATGCCGAGACCAACAAAGTCCCTCATAGTGACTCATTTAAACCCGTTTCAGCTATTCATATTACCTAACATTACACCAGTTCCTTGTTTTTGGTCTTATCACGAGAGAGAGAGAGCAGTGAAAAGTCAATCCTTAATTGATCTGAACACCAGCTGGTGTTCAGGGAGTCCAGGGAGGCGAACCCGACGCTTCCCAGGTAATTCCGGTCGATGGTATGCGAGCGGTATAAAAGGGATGTTTCAACCCGTTTTTCAGAGTAATGGGCCTGGCCTATACTCTGTTTCGCTGTAGCGGTGGGGGGAACCGCTGACGCTATCAGTGTTTACAAACTCTGGACGTATGACGGCCACACGGCGCCCCAACGGGGGACACGTGCGAGCGCTAAAAGGGGAGTGGGGGAGGGGGGCGGTGGCGGCGGCGGCGAGGGCTCCTCCGTGACCCTACACACATCACTGGAAATCCTAACAATCGATCGCTGCTGCCAGCCTGCCTGCCCAATCCCACTCCTCACGTTGGTCTCCAAGCAATTAGCCTGCTGGCGTTCCACAGAGTGCACATTGCTACACGGCTAATCTCGCTCCCTTTTTGCACTCGCTCTTTTCCTTTATCGATTCCTTTGTACCGCCGCTGTTCACTTTTTTCCCCTCTTTCTTTTTTCGGAGTGCTTTGATTGCCCGACACAGAAAACTGAAGGCGTGACAGGTTTTACAGCCTTTACACTAATACCCTTTATTTGCCTGTAAAAAGCTGCTAAGAGGAAGGCTAGAAATGGATATGTGTGCGTGGGGCTGTCAGAGGTGTGTGTGTGTGTGTGTGTGTTGAGCGTTTTATTGCGTTTATCGCCGTGGGTGTTGTGGCAGAAATCCCTGCTCGCCTTCGTTACAGCGGACCATAGGTCTGTGTGTGTGTGTGTGTGTGTGTGTACATGTGTGTGTGGGGGGACGGCAAGGTGTGGCCCATCCAACCCCCCCCCCCTCTTTCATAAGAGCTTAAAGACAGAGAGGCCATCTGCAGCTCATTAGCCAATCAACCCTATACCTGTATTAAACACCGCTATTCGTCGGCGGTGTGGCGTGCGAGCAGCTTGCGCTCGAGGGCCAAACCTACTGAACCGCTGGAGGAATTGTTAATGTGATCGATGTGTTGCGGGAACACCTTGGTTTCCTGCACCGAAGGCAGAGCTGTGCGGTGGTGTTTCTGTTCCGAGTCGAGAGAGAGAGACCTGCTGCTGCTTGAATGGACTTCGATTGTGAATAAAGGAGCGGCGCTGAATGGAACAGGTGTTGCCCTTCAGTGCGTGCTCATATCCTTCGTTCCCTGATGTGGCTCCCGGTGGCGTCTGTCCGCACGCCGTCGTTTGGCTGTCGCCGCCTCTTTAAAAGCTTCCCTTTTATACACTCACACACTGTACAGTCAAGAGTGTGTGAATACATATTTGAAACACTGAAATAACCAATGTTTAACGTGTACATTTTTTTCTTTCTTGTGCTGTAATTTCGTCGGCAGCCGAAGGACTTGGCGCCGTCGTCGTCGTCGTCGAGCAGCAAAGTAAACACGACAGGCGCCCCGCCGCGCCAGAGGACCCCGGGGGAACCGAAAGAGCACCGGTGCTCTGACTCGGTGGTCTCTGCGTCGCCAAACCAGACTGGGTCATGTCACCGTGCCAAGCATTCGATTTGCTTGGAGAGGGAGAGACACAATATGGCGTCGGTGTTTGGCGGCGCGCACGGAAAGACACGGCGGCAAGGAAGCGGGGGGGGGGGGGGGGGGGGGCGGCGGGAAGCCAGGCACGCGCCGCGGCGTCCCACGTTCCCTCTTCGCTATACTTTCCTCTCTTCTCTCCCGGCTCCCAGGGCCACTCCGCAGGGAGCGTTTGAGGAAGGAAACGCTCTTTCATGGATGACACAAAGTAGTGATCAAATGCGCAGTGTTCTCGAAATAATTCCACGTTTTGACATTCATGTTGTGCACTCCTTGATTCACGGCATTTATGCCTACAATATATTCATGTCAACTGTTTCGCTTTCCTCCACCGTTGGATATGTGTAAAGTGCACTCCGTTTGACTGCTTTGACTTCTTTTTTTTTTAAGCTGTAAAAAAATGAACTCCAAAAAACCCCCCTGACAAAAAAGCGCCATTTGAGTTGTGGCTTCAGTGACAAATGAAAGCCATTATTACTTTTACGTAATGACTGCATCAATAGCTTTGATGGCAGCTTCATCGTCAGGCTGATCTGTCACCCTTCCCTGCAATATAAGCCTCCTAATAGGAGGATTCAGGTGAACACACGAGCACTCCAGCTCTGGGGAGAGAC
This sequence comes from Merluccius polli, assembly GCA_030340625.1. NCBI lineage: Eukaryota > Metazoa > Chordata > Actinopteri > Gadiformes > Merlucciidae > Merluccius > Merluccius polli. Next base: position 147,462 of record JAOPHQ010002306.1, read on the forward strand.
AGGCCTACTCTCAACAGTAATAATTGAGATAAGTAGTAATTAACTCATCATATTACAAATATTTGTATCTGGATGGCAAAACATTTGTCGTTGCATTATTCCCATATTTATTATTCCAATATTTTGGCACATAATGTTAGATCATAAAATAAATTAAAGAATGATGGTGTTCTTTGGTTACATAGAGAAATAACAGTTGGGGTTCTGTGGTCATTTTGTTTTTTTACAAGCGCTTATGTGGTTATAACACAAAGGTTGGTACTGCTGTGAAGCACTTTAAGGTTGGGTTAAGGTGGGCCACGCCCTATTGAGGTTGATAGATAGTCCTATAACTATGGGTCATTTATGTATGGATGTATGGATTATTTTGGGATATGTCAGATGCCAAGATGGATATGCCAACTATCCAATGCATTTATTGTTCATGATAATAACATGTTGATGGTCCAATTAGGCCTAGGCCTACTTTGGAGGTCTACCTGCATAATGAACATCCTATTACGCAGAGTGTATTCAGGATACCAAATCAATATGATGTGTAGGGGCCCCTAACAATGTTTTTCTTCAATGTGTGGTTTTAGTTGAATGCGTTTTCAACGTGGTGCCATATACTCGAGTCTCTTAGCATATTTGAATTTCCTTAATTCTTCCTTCCTTCCTTGCTACCTATTCACATGTATCTGATGACACCTACAGAGAGTAGGCATCCAGTCGGTGTGAAGCATAAATTGGACTTTTGGCGACGAAATGCTGAAGGAAAGATACTGCAGTGTAAAAATAAAAGAAATACATTTCGCTTTCTGTTCAGGAGCGACGTGTTTCAGAGGTAAGAGCTGCGGCCTGCGGGCCAAACAATGGGCCAATTTGGCTCTCAGTCATCGACTTGTCTTTCAGAGAGAGATAACGCCGTCCTCCTACCTGCCATGAAACCCAAAGCAGCTCCACTTTAATACGACACGGCATACGAGTCGGATTGTGGTTGCACGGAGACGACGGTGAACAATTACGGGTTATTTCTGCGTCAATCGATATCCGTATTTATGAGCCGTTTTTTCCGCAGCGACCCGCGCTGATGTTGATACCCACTCAGCGCGTTGTTTTCCGCGGCGCAGCGCTGCGGAAAACAACGCGCTGTTCACACACACACACTCTCTCTCTCTCTCTCTCTCTCTCTCTCTCTCTCTCTCTCTCTCTCTCTCTCTCTCTCTCTCTCTCTCTCTCTCTCTCTCTCTCTCTCTCTCTCTCTCTCTCTCTCTCTCTCTCTCTCTCTCTCACACACACACACACACACACACTGCCGTCGCTCATCTTTTGAAGGCGTTATTAAAATGTCCAAAAAAACTCCCCCCGTCGTCCCGATGCGTTGTTGACAGCGAGGTTGAAACTTTTCCCCTGTAATGGGCTCCGCTATTGAACGCTCGCTGGTAATTGAACACTGATGAACTGTTGTGCGACCTTTTGGGGTGTGCGTAATTGATTTTGAAGGCATTGTGTTTGCAGGCACGTTGTGTGTGTGTGTGTGTGCACCAAACTGGATGATCAGACCGACGGAAAGAAAATGCAGATGCTTCCCCCCCCCCTCCTCTCCTCTTCTCCTCGACATTTTCATTCTGGCCTACAGATGGCGATGGTGCTCTTTGCACTTGATCCAACAAAATAAAAAAGAGCTTATGGTAGGCCTACATAACGTGATCCTCTACTGAGAGTTCGGGTAACTAGCCTACCCCCTTTTCCCCAGTAAAGGCAGCTGAAGGTATAAAAGCTGTCTTCTTCGCTGATTAAAACCGGGTGTCCTGGGTTTGGGGCCGTTCTAGACCGACGCCGGTATCTGGCCGACGTTCTCGGCCTTTCGTTTCATTACTGTCCGTCTCTATCTCCACACATCTCCTCCTCTATTCCCTCATCTAATTCCTGCGCTCAACTTGTGAGATGTATCGGTCTCGGAAAACCCCCCCCCCCCAATCCTTTCCTTCCCTAACCTCCCAATTTGCTCCCGGTTATAACCCGCTAGTCCTAACGGCACACATTGGCACCAGACTGCAACGGCCAAAGTTTGCTTTGTGCACAGATGGTGAACAACGGGGAACAATGGCGGTTGTTCAGGCAGAGGGCCAACTGTGTGGGATGCGTGTGTGTGTGTGTGTGTGTGTGTGTGTGTGTGTGTGGGACGGGCCGGATGGATGAGACGGGCAGCGAAACAAGGACAGCCACCACCAGGAGGATATGACGAATCATCGTATCGGGTTGATAACGCGGCCACGGAGGACCGAGGAAGAAAGACGTCGAAAAAGGACATATGTCCTTCATTATGATTGCAGATCAAATCATGAGATACGCTCTTTAATTCCCTCGAGGTCGGTTGTGTTTTGGACAGGTATGCAGAAACTCAGCTGTTGCAGAAAATGGTTGTGTTTGTTTGTGCTCCAGCAAAGCAACAGCATGAAAACAGTCTGTTTTTCTTCTAGTATTTCCCATATTATCAGTGACAGGATGATAGTTTTATTACAACCTCTTAACATTCAATCCGATTCATTGCTTCCTTAATGGAACAGAAATCCAGGCCTATAATTAGAATGATGTAGGGGTTATTTTGTATTCAGGAATGAATAAACGTCAGAAGGCCTGGTAACAGAGCAGTGTTAACCCCCCCCCCCCCCCCCCCCGTACCTCCAAGCGATGGTCAGACCCCGCGCCCCGGCTCGAGCGCTGCGTTCAACTACCTCAGCTGGCCGGCTGATGCCGCCGTCGCTAAGAAGAGGCCAAAGGTCGCTCAGCTCAGTCGCAACTCTCCTCTGTTTTGTTCGCCGCAGCGGTGGAACAAGCTCCCTGCTGCTGCCAGGACCGGCTTCAAGAGCAAGAGACTCAATAGTTGTTCACCTGGACTCTGCATAGCCTCCTTCTACCTACCCCCCCCCCCCCCCCCCCCCACACACACACACACCCCAACAAACAAACCAAAAAAACCTCTTAGGCACTTATTGTGTGCTCCTACATCCTGGCGTCGTATAGTATATTACATTAGTTATCCATGCTGTATACCAGAAAGGAAAGCTAAACCTAGAAATGATGGTGCACAGAAACTTGTTCTATTGACATCCTTGCTTAACCGACAGTGATATATTGTTGCTTTACTTTCTGCTGACAGTGTGCTTATTGTAAGTCGCTTTTCTACAAAAGGGCATTTCTGCTAAATGCCCTAAATGTAAATGAAAACAAACGTGTTAAGGTCTGCAACAAAGAGCAGCAAAAACAACTGGTACAACCGCACTCTGTACAGAGCCAGCTATTGTATGTAATGAATGCTTCTCTGAGTGGCACAATTACACCGCCATTACTCTATTTGTTTTGCAAAGTTAGATTGCCTTTGATTTGTTTTATATAAGATGCTTGAAACCCCACAAATTATGTAAATAAGGCAGCTGCATGCTATCGTAGGCATACACAAAGGGCTGTGACATCCTTTTGAAACGATCCGATTTCACAACGTGGCGTGGAGAGCTCCTCCACCAGCACCGCCACGGCTATCACCACCACCATCACCATCACCATCACCACCACCACCACCGCTATCACCACCATCGCCGCTATCACCTCCACCTCCACCTCCACCACCACCCTCACCAAGGACTGACCATTAGCCCATCCAACCCGCTCTGGCTGGAGGCAAATTGTTTCATGCGCTTCACTTCACAGTGCTCTGCGATTGGTAGACCTAATCACCATGCGGCCTCCCGCCATCCTTTCCTCTCGCAGGCAGGCTGTCTCACTGTTTGGATACAGTCCAGCAGTGACCCCCCCCCCCCCCCCCCCCGGAGCACAATTCCTGCTCGCGAAGACCCACAGTCATCATCAGACTCGTGGAACGTAACCATGTTATGTGGGAGTTGGAGGCGCCGGTCAGCGACTAGATTGCTAATTCTTCGAGTGCTGCCTCGGCGTGTCTGACAAGCAGATCTGCTGAGCACGTGGTGGTGGCGGTGGCGGTGGTGGCGGTGGTGGTGGCGGTGGTGGCGGTGGTGGCGGTGGTGGCGGTGGTGGCGGCGGTGGCGGTGGCGGTGGCGGCGGCGGTGTTGAGAGCACATTAGTTCAGAGGCTGACTTATTTACACAGCTGATTACAGAAGCAAGGGGCTCCTCTCTCTCCGCACAGGCCCAACCTCTCGCCGTAGCGTTGATAACCCCGTCTTGTGTCAATGCCTCAGTGTCCACAAAGCATCGCCTGCAGAAAATATTTAGGGGGGGGGGGGGCAGAAGGGGCAAGGAAAAAACTGTGTGTGTCTGCGAAGGTTTCATGCTCTCAGTGCTCAGCCCTCCGATGGGCTTAACATAGCTTGTCCTAGAGATGCACGATTGTTGATGGGGGGGGGGGCGGATTGTTTTTTTTTTTTCTTCCTTCATGGGCCCCCCCCCCCCCCCCCCCCCCGGCGTCTGGGCCCCGGCACCGGTTGCACCGTCGATAGTTACGCCGCTGATACTTGCGATTCCTCTGTTCGAGCGTTGGCAAAAAGGTGAAATTACCTTGAATGATGTGTCATTTGCAGTGCGTACGCCGTGCCTAATGCTCAGCCAAAGAAAGTACACGTCCCTGTGCTTTCCCTTACCTCTCCTCCCGACTCATGCGCATCTTTGTGTCTCACTTTCCCCCAAAATTCACACTTAACTTGTTCCTTGCATCATAAAGGGGGGAACGCACACACACACACACACACACACGCGCGTATACATCCATACACATACACCTAAATGGAGGCTTTAATCTGCACCGGTGTACGGAGAAGGGAGACAAGAGTGGGAGAAGGGTTAAAGACTCGAGGAGAGCGAGGGGGTAAATAATCATATTTCCATGCACCCATGATGCTGGAAAAGCACCATCTGGGACAGGACTCGGATTTGCATTACAATACAAATGGGAAATTGCTGAAGCTGAAAGGATGATGTGAAGTCATTCAGTCACCTCCACTCTCTCTCTCTCTCTCTCTCTCTGTGTGTCTCTGTGTGTGTCTCTCTCTCTCTCTCTCCTCTTTCCAACTCACTGACAGGTCGCATTTCCCGCCCCCTTCCCCATACCGCCGCGGCTCGCTCCAAGTAGCAGGCAGACGCTGATAGAGGCTTTGTTGGCCGACGCTATGCCAGCGCACTTTCGTTTCTAACTCCACTCTCCCCGATTCGTTTCTTTTTCCACCACACTCGCACTCATCATCTCATCCCTTGTTTTTTTTTTTTTTTTTTCCAAATGCCACATCTCCCACAGCTGCTCGCCGCTTCCCACACACGGAGCAGCGAAGCAGTCCACTAGCTGTGCGCCGGTGATTTCCCTTTTAGGTCTGATCTCAGGTGAACCTTCACCGTCTTGGGTTGTATTCAAGTAGGCGCAAGCAGGCGGCGTGAACAAAAAAAAAGAAGGGATGCACAAACAACAGGTTTGAAAGGAGACGAGCTGACTGAAGGGGCTGAATAGGTACTGCATGTGGACAATAATGTAAACGCACGTAGGCCTACATGCACACAGTCCAAGGGCATTGGAAGGACACTTCATATGATTGAACATTTAATGCCAAAGTATTTTTAAACCTGAAACCCCGTGCACATAACGAAACACGGACTCCATGAAGCCGATCCAATTGTTTTTGTGTTTTTTTCCTTGCGTGACTGAACCTCACACGATGTCGCTGCTTATTCTGACAGCGGACAAACGTGAATAATTTGTCTAAGTTTGCGACGTTTTGCGCGACAGAGGAGCGTGGGCGACGGCGAACTGTGAATGCAGAATGATTCTGCTGTTGTTTACCTCTGAGCCGACGCTAATAGCAGCCTAATGGCTATTTGTTCTGCAATCTGTGTTTACTGGTTTCACTGTAAGTGTTGTGATCGTCAGGTCGTTACATTGGCAGGACAAGCTTCTTGGATTGAACACAATGCAAACACTTAATACTTGGAGTTTTGTTTCGACAAAGCACAATATCTATGGGGTGTGTGTACACGTCGCCAATCTGGAAGGAGAAGGACAGGCTATGGGAGAGCGGTATGGACCAGTAGGGACTTCCTCAGTCCACTCATACCCTCGTCGTGGCGACTCATGTGGCGTTCAAGACAACTCAGAACTCGGAAGTTTTAACTCTGAGAATTCTGACTTCTGACGTCATGCGGTCGCACGCGGGAGGGAAAAAATAAACATGGCCGCTCGAAGGAAGTTCGGCATATTGTGGCTCATTGCTGAATACTAAAAATATATGCAGCAGCAATTTATGCTAATTTTGGAAACATGAAGAAGAGAGGAGAGGAGAAGTTTGTAAACAATACAAACACGTATTGCATATTTAGGCCCAATCCCATTTCTCTTTTTTACCCCTTCCCCTACCCCTTACCTCTACCCCTCTCTTTCGAGTGCCCCTCGGAACAGAGTGACAAGGGGTAGTGGTTGAAATCTTCCCCTATTAAATGGGACAACCCTTCAAGACCCTGATACGTCATCAGTACTCGTCGATGGCGTTTACGTAAACAGACGCGACGAGTTTGTTGCCGGACATTTCACTCACAATGCCATTTTCAGCTGTGGTAAAATGTGAAAATGTGCTGCTGGATTATTTTCTAGCTTTATACAATGTACTTTCACTCAGAAATCGTCCTTTACACGACGTTCTACTGACATCGTGAATAGCGATTTTTCGGAAATGCGTGTTATAACGATCATGGATGTCGTTAGACCCCGGATCTCTGTGCCGTGAAATAAAAAAATAACCCCCCCCCCCATCGGTCGTCGGTCCGGGGTGTGTTACGATCGCGCACCCCCCCGATCCAATAATAAATAATAAGAATAATAATAACGATCCAATTACATATTCCTTTGCAACTAAGATATTCCAACGGATTTAAAAATGTTTACATGATTATTGATTGGAAATTCCTCAAAGCCCTCCCTTTCAAGTGTGGTCCTATGGACACTTCATTTCAAGGGCTACGTAGCCCTACGGCTTGGCCCTAGCCCTTAACCCAAATAAGAATTGGGACAGCCCTACCCCTCACGTGAACGCGCAAAAACAAGTGGGAGGGGTAAGGGGTGCAAATGGGATTCACCGTTATACATAACATTTTGTGTTAAAACATCAACAAACACAACAATTTCATTCATCCATTAACGATGACGGCCGCCATGTTTGATGATGTAACTGACAACTGTCAAGTCGGACAAACCTGTATTTCCAAGTTGGACAATTGTTCAATTAATTTATCGTTCAATTAATCTTCAACAAGTCTGAGATCGTTTTTGAGTTGAGTTGTCTTGAATGGTATAAGCCGTCGCTAGAGTGACTTATGAAGTGTCATCAACAAACAAGACAAAAAAACAAAAAACCAGCTTGTCCAAATGACGGGATGTTTGCAAGACTTGTACCTGCTACCTGTTCTGTGGTACACTTGCATAGTTTCATTTTACATTACTGTTATATTACCACTAACCTATAGAGAGCGCTCCTTTAAATGTTAAGATTAATGACCAATTAAAAAAGTAAAATACACATTTTACTGTGATTTTCTGCTAAAGCTATAATGCTGTAAGCGGTAATTCACATTCAACTGGAAGTCAAGGTGGAGGCTACTGTGGTTCTGTCTGTCTTTGAAGGGTGTCACTGTGTTAAAAAAGTGGTGGGGAGATGAGGGCTCAGATGATATATATATATATATATATATATATATATATATATATATATATATATATATATATATATATATTTATAACAGTCTTCAACATATGCGATTTTAGGCAATGTATTGGGGGGATTAGTTATTATGAGGTCAGTGTAGAAACAAATTGTATAATGGCGCATCAAAAGGACATAGGCAAGGCTACAGAGTCGACAATATGAAAATACAAGGATGCCGACCGCACAAGTAACAGTCATCCATATGCATCACATCCCCAGCTGTGACTGCGTGTCAGTGGAACAACATCATATCTACCGTAGAAAGCAGCAGTGCATGTCGGTCAGCCCAGTGATAACATCTAATAGCACTGCCCTACAATATGACAAAATAGTAACACCTGAAGGTATAACGTTAAAAACATTATATTTGCATTGTACGTTTTCTTATTGTGCAAATGAACCTTCCTCAAAGAGTTTTCATTTGTTAGTAACGTTTCTTGGTGCATTTCTTAACAAATTATGCTTTTAAAAAGTGATGAAGACAAAATCTGCCATTTAAAAAAAAATGTCCCCAGCCTCCCCAGTGTAAATGACACCTATGCTGTCTTTTAATCCGGGGAAAGGGGCTCCCTTACATAGGAGCTGTAGCTAATTCATCATTACCAATTGTCCTCCATAGTGTCTTCGTCAGTGTTATTAAACCGGGAAGCCGGGAAGAAGGGACATCATTTTCCCTCATTTAATAAAAAGTAATTATCAGAGTTGATCGCATGGACACACAGTCAGCGATGGGTTACTAGCTTCTCAGTGTGTTTGTGTGTAGCCAGAGAAACCCTTTCAGAAGACACTTCTATTGTCTTCGGCTGTGAATTTTATTTCAATAGATGGAGAAGAAATGCTGCTTTTGTTGGGCAGTTCACAGCTTGAAATATCATGTAATAATGGGTGCCATTTAAAAACTGCCTCTGCATTTGAGTGTGAATAAAATGTGATAAACCTAGCATGGAGAGATAAAAACTCATTAAAAAATACCCCGTCTGTGAAGGATAATACACACATTCATGTTCCAATGAAAAGCGGAAAAAAGTGAAGAGAAGCAGAGAGAGAGATCATGTCAATGAAAAACATAAAAAGCTAAAAAATTCAAAATGTAATTATGGTAATTATTCTGTTTTAGCTTTCAGAACATAAAATAAGTGAATGCTTCATATTAAGGTGCTTGTAATAAGCATTAGTTAATAAGGGCCTTATAAGGCTTATTAAAATATGCTTATTAAATAGGTAATAAGGCCCTTAATAAGCGTTAGTTAACAGGTTATAAGACTCTTAATAAACATTAGTTAATAGGTAATAAGGCCCTTTTAAGTGTTAGTTAACGGGTAATAAGGCCCTTAATAAGCATTAGTTAATAGGTAATAAGGCTTTTATAAGTCCTTATAATATGCTTATTAATATTATTGTGTATTTATTGACTTTAACTAACTTACCTATAATGTCATTGTTAAACCTTAACTAAGCTTTTTTTTATTGCTTTATAAAGATTAATACAGACTTTGTTATGCATTTATTAGCAGTTAACTATGCACTTATTAACAGTTAACAATGTTTTGTGCAGCTACCGGATCTAAAGCAAGGATCTGGCAGCTATGGACAAATAAAGTTAGTTGACCTTGAAATGACTTCATCGTACTGCCTATTGTAATCTCTTTTGTATCCAATCTACATATGTATTTACATAACATGTTTAAATCAGATGCCCCACAGTGGTATGATACCGTATCATTCATGTTGTGCTGCATATCAGATACTTCATTTGAGAGCTTTTATTTTGAAGCAAATTGTAAAACCGGGAAGTTCGGTTTATGCACGCAGCAAACTGGTGGTGCATGCATACGTGTTTAACTGCCTGAAAAGCGAAAAGCACATTTAACTGTTAATAAGTGCATAATAAAGGATTTATTAATTCTAATAAGGCATTGTTCTCACTTTAGATCCAGTAGCTGCACAAAGCATCGTTAACTTAATAAGTGCATAGTTAACAAATACATAATAAAGTATGTATTAATCTTTATGGTAACGCTTTATATTAAGGTCCTTGTAATAAGCATTAATTAATAGGTAATAAGGCCCTTGTAAGTCCTTACAAGATGCTTATTAACATTATTGTGTGTTTATAAGCCTATATAAGTGTTAATAATGGCATTATAATACAGTTAATAGCAGGCTATAACACATTTATAAGCGCTTATAAGAAACTTGTTAACAGTTTGCAAATGCTTAAGAACATTAATAAAAGCCTCATGAGTATCTTATAATTGTTCATAATAGCATTACAAACACCCATAACCCACCCATTACGTCTTTGCCATGCCTTTATTAATCTTCTTTTGTTTGCTTATTGATGTTAAAATATACTTTATTGCTCATCTATTATAAGTTAACTATGCACTTGTTAACAGTTAACTATGCTTTTTGCAGCTACTGGATCTAAAGCGAGAACAATGCTTATTAAGTCTAATAAATATTTAATTATGTGTTAATTACTGGTTAATGATTTTCACAACCTCCACATCTAGAATGTGGTCAAGGCTGATATAATGGGAAGAAAAAAAAAAGCATAATACAACAAGTGTTTCAACTGTGAAGGCCAAAATTGTTTTATTTATTGCTGTGGACTAAAAATGTAAAAAGGGGTTCAGATCCCTGAATCTGGAGAGGCGGAGATAGGCGCCGCGAGGCGTCCAGTGCGGTAACGCAAACGACCCCGAAGAAGCCGGCGGGAGCCCCGGGAAGAGTTCTCTTTTCTTTGTGAAGGGCAGGGCGCCCTGGAATGGGTTCGCCCCGAGATAGGGGCCCGTGCCCTGGAAAGCGTCGCGGTTCCGGCGGCATCCGGTGAGCTCTCGCTGGCCCTTGAAAATCCGGGTGAGAAGGTGTAAATCTCGCGCCAGGCCGTACCCATATCCGCAGCAGGTCTCCAAGGTGAACAGCCTCTGGCATGATGGAACAAGGGGGGTAAGGGAAGTCGGCAAATCAGATCCGTAACTTCTCTAAGGCAGGGGTACTCAATTAGAAAGTCAAAAGGTCCACTCACCAAATTTCAAATATGTCCAGGGTCTGGAACAGTGACGGTGTAATTCAAAAATTAGGCAGTAAAATGTGTTATAGCCTGCTATTAACACACAATAATGTTAATACGCATCTTGTAAGGACTTACAAGGGCCTTATTAAAGGCTTATTATTATTGAAGGACCTTAATATAAAGCATTACCATCTTTATAAAGCAAGAACAAAAGCTTAGTTAAGGTGTAACAATGACATTATAGGTAAGTTAGTCAAACTCAATAAATACACATAATAATGTTAATAAGCAGTAATGAAGAAACGCAAAGGAAAATGTAAATGCAAATGTTTTAAAAATGTGTTTAATTTCATATTTAATGTTTTTAAATGTTAACATACACACACACACACACACACACACACAAAAACACACGTACGCATGCACACACGCACGCTAAAACTGCTTTTACCAACTCATCAGAGCTGTACTTTCTGAATATTGTCCGTTGGTGTGACAGATTTCTTCAACAAGTTTGTGGGACGTTCCATGCTATTCTTGTTGCTGTGTTAATTGATTTTTGAATCACTTAATTTAAATCAGCATTGTGTAATTTAATGGGTCACCGGGAACACTTTTAAAAGTGCTTCTGAGTGCAAGAAAGTGTTGGCACTCATCTTACAGCTAAAAATAATCTGATGACCACTTGTTATTTTTAGAATAGTAATGGCTAGTAAATTGCGAGTAAAAAAAAACAACTACATATATATAATGCAATGGATGCATTTACATGTTTAAATAAAAATACTTTATTTGAAACATTTTAGCATCCACACTTTGCTCAATATGTCATAACTAAGATGTTTCAAATTCAGAACAATGAGCAAAACCATGTCTTCCTAATGTCATGACTACTACAGACTGCAAATGTATCTCAGAGCTGTGTATTTGTATTTGTATTGACTCCTGTTGTCAACAACACATCAGTACACTTTTTTTAAAGGCAGAGAGAGAGAGAGAGAGAGAGAGAGAGAGAGAGAGTTTGTCTTGCAAAATACCCCAATTATTTCCATGTTCACACTGAAAGGCAGCAGCATGATCAGATTTGATTATTAATTCATTTTTGATGACACATTTTATTTTAAATAACATTTTGAAAAAAAGCAATATCTCTACCCCCACATGACGAATGTGGTTAAAAAACATGTACGATTGAAAAAGCAAAATCCACTGGGTGGGAGTTGCATATGCGTGTGTGTGTGTGTATTGGTTTGGCTGGAGATGCGCTTTACAGTGACGAGGAGAAACAACAACAAGAACAGAAAACAAAACAGAAGAAATAGAGATTATGAGAAAAGGCCTTAACGCTCATAAATCAATGTCAGGGCTCTCTTGGAGACCATGGTCACATCTCTGCCAGTTATAACCATTCCTATCACTGGAGGGGAGACACGTGAGCACATCCAGCAGCTGTGGCTATCATGTTGACAGGCAAATCATCAGAGCCGCCATTGCCAGCTCCCTTCTCTGGATGCAGCCGTTCGCTCGTCTTCCTCGCTTATCACGCGTGTGCTCTATCAGCTTCACACGTGACACGTGACATGTGGAGGATTTTGGATGAGTTCATAAAATCCTTGACAGGGCAACGCATGTAACGGCTTTTCATGAAAACTCATCACAGAGAGCAGAGAGAGCTAGATAGATAGATAGAGAGTGAGCGAGAGAGCGAGCAAGCGAGCGAGTGAGAGAGAGAGAGAGAGACAAGCACATGCACCCCTCTCACAGAAACACACAACACTCGCACGCACACGCAGACACACATGCACACATGCACACACACACACACACACACACACACACACACACACACACACACACACACACACACACACACACACACAACAAACAAACTACATAACACTCAAACACACACATTAAAAAAATAAACATACACACACACACACACACACACACACACAAACACACAACAAACAAACTACATAACACTCAAACACACACATTAAAAAATTAAACATACTCACACACACACACACACACACACACACACAGAAACACAGCACTGTGTATCTTCCCAGTATTCAAACATGGGAAGTTTGGCTGGGATCTCTCTGTGCAGTGCTCTGATAAGGCCGCTGGTGCGTGGCCGGCTGATACACTGTGGCTGTGGCAAGTGTTCACACACACACACCGCTTCCCACAGACTGCCGACTGTTCTGTTCAACGCCCTGCCGCCACGTCGGTTGACAGCAACATTTATCTGGGATGTTACAGATTTTCCGAAAAAGCGTAGCAATTTTTAAACATCCCTTTGCTGTAGCTTCAGTGACATTATAGTATTGCAAATTAAATTAGCACTCATTATTCTTATTCTGTTTTAGAAGTTTCTATTTTCCATGGCTACTCGATTTTGAGAAGCCATTCTACCCATGTCCTAAGGAGTTAAGCATTCTTCCCTTTTCTAAAAATCTCCTAATTAACACATTTTAGGCATTTTTATTACCCATTGATATGAAATATCAATGGGTAATAAAAATAAAAATGATTCATCATTTTTCATAACAATTTCCTGTGATTCTCTATACTTTACTAGTCAGATAGACCCCAGCTGGCCTCAATTGGTCATCCCCCACTTCATTGCCCACCCTCCTCACTACTGCCCTGCCAGCTCATATCACTATATTACCAAGCCTCACTCATGGGCTGATGGGAAAACTTGTCACGCGGCGAATGCAACCAGAAGCAAAGCTGGGAGTCTGAACCCGCCCCCCCCCCCCCCCCCACACACACACACACACACACACCTACAACACACACACACCTCACCCCACCGATCCACCTCAACCCACCTCAGAGGCCCACTGCTTTTCTGGGGCACACCTGAGAAGTACTTTCCATTTTTGGGGTGGTTTAAAATGGAGTGCAAGGTAGAGGTAGAGAGAGAGAGAGAGAGAGAGAGAGAGAGAGAGAGAGAGAGAGAGAGAGAGAGAGAGAGAGAGAGATAAGGCTGTCGCCTCAGGTGAGCTCACTAACAGCATGATTATCGTGACGAAAGGGTGGATGCGCCACAGATGGAAGTCGTGCCGCATCAGCGTGTACGTGTTGTATGTTGGAGTGTTGTACATTGGCGTGTTCGTGTTGTACGCCAGGGCATTATACGTCAACGTGGTGTACATCGGCGTGCTGTACCTCAGCGTGTTCGTGTTGTATGTCTGCGTGTTCGCGGTGTACGTCGGCATGTTGTACCTCAGCGTGTTGCGCGTCGGCATGTTCGTGTTGTATGTTGGCATGTTGTACATCGGCGTGTTCCTGTACGTTTTGTTCAATTTCAGGTATGAGGTATTCTTGGAATCAATTCAATGGTGTCCTTCATTATATATTACACACATGATAAATAGACACAAACACACACACACACACACACTCCACATAAGTGTAGAATCTGAAGGTTTTCCGAGGTGATTTGTGTGGTTGCTGCTCTGATACGTTTGAACGACACCGCGTGAAAATCCCACACACCTTTCAAATGAGCCAATCAGTGCTTGCAAATGAGTCCTTTCAGTGGGCATTTCTCTGTAAGGGACGCATACCTCTTGTGTCGGATGTCATTCAGAGTTTCGACCTTCCAATCTATTGACGCGTAGGGTGCAAACTATGGACACTACAGTCACTTGAATAACCCACAATGCATGACATTTATACTATTCATACAAAGCATGTTATAATACATATGTTCTTCTTCTTCTTCTTCTTCTTCTTCTTCTTCTTCTTCTTCTTCTTCTTCTTCTTCTTCTTCTTCTTCTTCTTATTGCAATCATAAACTCATATACATAAACATATGTATATGTATACGGCCGCCATCTTGAACTGCGCGACACCATAGTATGTCTACAAACATGCGTACTTTCGGCTGGTGTACTAATGGTACACCACAAAACAGTTGGGCCTACACGTTGTAGTGCGTAGTACGCATCTCCAGTTTTGTCATGCCCAGTAAGTCTTGAGGTGGATGAGGGAGGTTTGGGGACGACTGGCGATGGCGGAGCGTCTGTGGGGCACATCTGGCACATCACCACCGAGATTGAACCGATGCAAAAGAAGAGGGGCATTGTGAAGGAATAGTTTGCAGATCCATTTGGGCTCACACGCCACATAACACACAGCTCACAAACTGCATCCCTTTTAATGTTGTACTTCTTGGCTCCCTCGGTCCTTGTTTATTTTTATTTTCTCTCTCTCTCTCTGTCTCTGTCTCTCTGTCTCTCTGTCTCTCTCTCTCTCTCTCTCTCTCTCTCTCTCTCTCTCTCTCTCTCTCTCTCTCTCTCTCTCTCTCTCTCTCTCTCTCTCTCTCTCTATCTCTCTCTGAAGTATAATGATTTTTTCATAATTGGCAAAAAAACCCTAAAAAAAAAAATCCACAACAGTGGATCATTTGTTACTAATAATTGTAAAAAAAGAAGCAAAAATATAATAATAATAATAATAATAATAATAATAATAATAATAATAATAATAATAATAATAATAATAATAATGCAAAGCTGTTGAAATCAACATGGGTGTGATTAATGACAAACTAACCAAATAAGATATTGGACAGCTGAGCTTCACTCAAACTTAAGAGAGTTGATTTGATTGGTGGAGATCACAAACTGTGAGAAAGCCCTCCCCAAATGGCAGGCATCTCAACTGGAAAGCAATTGTATCCATTGGGAGTATATCTGTGTATATCCAGGTCATGATGTTGAGAATATAAACTTTGCGATAAAAACTTTGTGTGTGTGTGTGTGTGTGTGTGTGTGTGTATCAGTGGGGGTGGGTGAATGAAAGAGTGTGTGTGTGTGTGTGTGTACACACCACATCCCAATCCTATATGGGTTAGATGAATGGAAGAGCATTCAGAGCTGACATGTCACCACAGTTGCAAATGGAGCCATTCCAGCCTCTATTCACTGCAGGCTTTAGCTGACCTTTACAACCCCTGACAGGTGACGCTATGCAACGATGTGTGTGTGTGTGTATGTGTGTGTGTGTGTGTGTCGGCGTGTGTGTGTTTGTGTGTTTGCGAGCATCCATGCGTGCACTGGAATATGCGTTGGTTTGTTTTGTTTGCATGTTTTCCTGGTAGTGATATCAAACTGTAATTACAACCCCCCCCCTACCAACCCCCTTTTTCCTTGCCACATATCACCCTTCACACATGAACCCGGTGCTGACACCGGGTCTCCTCCCCTATCAGACTTCTGATGAAGATGAATTGTGTGGGTCTCTCGTATGTGCTTGTGTTATTATTTATTTTAAACACGATTCTCTTACATTCTCTCTCTCTCTCGCTGTCTCTCCCCCTCTCTCTCTCTGTCTCTCTCTCGCACGCGGGCGCGCTCTCTGCCTCTTTCTCTCCCCCCGTCTGTTCTTGACCCTATTGACTGTTAATTGCTATAACGACGGTACATGGAGGCCAGTTTCTATGGAGACAATAAAACTGTCATGTAGTGAATAATAAATATTTGCGTGGCAATTTTGTGCTCCACTGACCCCAAAAGTCAAAGCCAGAAAATAAACAGATAAATAAATAAAAATAAAAACCCTCCACTGCCAATTAGAGCATGGCTGTGTCTAGGAGTGTGTGAGAGAGAGCTGTGGGCTGCTGCTATCCGAACAATAATGAGAATAATGAACCCATTTAAGCAGCAGACAGCTACTTTTCTACACAGACACACCATCAGCGCACAGATTATTAAAACTATTGATGCTCTTCCATTTATCCATTTATCATTTATTTAAAATACCCCCCAAAACATTTACTATTACACTACAGAACATTCCCATTACATGTTTGTGATACAAATAATGTATGTATACCAGCATTACCATTTACCGTCCTGGTCCTCATCCATGGTGCTGAGCGGTTGGTTAAGTAAGTCTCTGTCCTCGTTGGATTGTGATTGGTCTCTTGATCAGCTACTCTGGTTTCCTCTTGCTTCCAGAGACATGCAGGTAAGGCTTGGAGGAGGTAATCCTAAACTGTCCTTAGGTGTGTGTGAGTGTGAGTCTGTGTGTGTGTGACAGTGCAATCATGCTGGTGTCTGATTCGTAAGTCTGAGTGTCTCCATGTCTGACGATAGGCTGAGGGGATTACAGGAAGATGGATGGATGGACTTTGGAAATGGAACAGGATTGTTTTTTTTTTGATAAGCTAATGACGGTATTGTCGCTACTAAACAATCTTTTCCCCCCAAATTGAATCTGTCCTTTTACTTTAGCTTTTTGTTAAACCTGCACTATGTATCTTTTCTACTGCAGCTATTTACTCCCAGCAGCTATTTAGTCAATCCATCCAGGAAACCTTTCTTTATAAATCGTTTATTCTGGTCCACTTTTGCCCCCCCATGGGAACATCTCAGACGACAGTGAAAATGACATAGCTATAGCTGTAGCTACAACTCAGGCCACGAGAGGTTGCTAATGGGAAAACATACATAGTGCAGGTTTAAATACAGGGTCTGTCAGTGATGCAGTACTTGATACTAATATTCCCTAGTGGTTCTGGCTGCAATAATCCTTCCACTACCTAAATAAATTGAGTCGATTCAGTGAATGATAGGTTGTTTATGCAGCCACAGCGAAGCAGGTTTTAAATGCTGTTAGGGCCATTAGGCAATTTTTTTCTCCCAACGTTGTAGCCAATAGCACATTTTTCATTAGCACATTGAAAAAGGTAGCCTTGGTTAAGTAAGCTTGCAGAGCTTATAAATGGCGTGCATATTCATTTGTTAAAACAAAAAAGCCCATTAACTCAATTTGTCCTGACATGAAATTTAAAGTAATGCAGTGGTCTGAGATACATCAATTATTCCACATCAGAAACACCATTGTCCAGCTTTCCCTTAAACTATTGGTAATTGATTTAAACAACTTTAATCCTAGGAAAAAAAACTAAACAAAGTTTTCCATTTTAAATGTAGAAGATAATCTATTAAAAAGTTTGTTTTGGTGTGGGGAAGCGGCCAGTCAATTTCTCTTGCGCTGTTTCAGGCACTGTCAGCACTGGCGGAGGACTCACGCCATAATAGCAACCCATTAACCTCTCCCTAAATTGGCCAATCTAAACTTCATCAAGCCTGAAATTGTTGCAATTAGGAGCAAAAACTTAATCATGGCAGTGCATGATTAAGTTTCTCTTGCATGTTAATGCCGTAATGGACAGGCAGGAAGTGATTATAATCAATTCTGATGATTGAGAAAATCCAGATTGAAAAAGATTTGAGTCAGCCCAAGAGGACATTGATACGGTTGTATTTTTTCCTAGATTACTTGATCTTTGGAGGTAATTACCTACTTATGGAAGCAGGGCGGAGTCAGGAAGGTCATGATTTTGACATCCTATACCCTGAGCATAAGACACAGACATAATCAAGGAATACATTGTTTTCCAATTGTTTACATTAGATATCTAATGTAATCCAAACTGTGGTTAACTTCGTCTGAAAATAATTAATACATTAATTTTCCAAATGATTGTTGCTTATTTTAGGGATCATGCCTCATGTTTAAATGCATCATGTCTGCAATGATGTCATGATGGTTGTTCTGTCAGCTCCACCCAGGTTTCACCCCCCCCCCCCCCCCCCCCGTACGATCCCCCATAATGCTCTACGACAAGGTTTCGCTTCCATGATGGTGGGGAGCATCAAGCCAAACCTTGGATTTTTTTTTTTTTGGAACGGCCCTTCAGAAACCAATGGGAGACATCAAAGATACTATTTATTTTGACCATGGTGACTAATTGACTTATCGACTCAGTCTCATGAATGAAACAGAGCAAAATAAATTTCCCTTTTCAACCAGATAGCTGTTCACAGGTGTTGCATTTTTCCTAGTTGAATAAAGTAACTAATTCTGTCTAAAAGTGGCATCCCTCTCAAACACTCCTTAAAGAAAAGGTACAAAATGAATAGACACAGAAAGTCTGAAGGTCACAGTAGTAGTAGGAGTTGATTTGTTTGCGTCTCCATATGATTGAACAAGACCACGAAAAAACCCCAGAAGAACACATAGGAACCTCAATGCACAGAATCCCACACACCCTTCAAGAAAAGAGACCTTATAACAGCATATTTGTTTTTTTACATCCAAATCTAATGAGATTTCCCTCTACAACTGAAAGGCTGAAAATGCCGCTGCTGTTAACACACAAATGGCTAACACGTTTTGTCACTTTTGCCCAATGCATTTGCATTATTATTAATGTTACAAAATGGGTGTCGGTGGTGACTTTCCTGCAAGAAATCCCAAGCGGTGCACAGGTAGTGATGCGTCTCCCACCACCCAGCAGTGGTAGTCCCACCAGAGGGGGTAGACAGAGGTACTGTGTGTGAAGCGGTGTACTGTTTTTTCTGTTTTAAAGCTTTTTTAAGCCATTTTTTATTCAGTAAATCTTAAGTGTTATAATTACCGTCTCAGAAGGCATCGTTATGAAGGCGTGGCAAAGGGGCCAACCCCCAACTGACGGACATCCTAAGGTGACACTTCTTTGGATGTCTGGGAAGCCATGGAGGTGAGGTCCAAAAACACACCTGCGATTACTGCTTATCGACATAGGCGTCGCCAAAGAAAACAAAATGGAAATGAATTGCCACTTAAATGTTCAAATGATAAAATAACAATTTGAACAAGCGATAACCCTCAGTGGGGGAATCCACTAATCCACACATACTCATCCAGAGCGTCAATCCGAGTGAATTGCGCTTTAGCAACAGATGAATGAATCAATTACATTTCGAAAAGCAGATGATCCTCGGGAGCCAATAATGGGTGGCAGCAGATAACATTTAATTTCCCCCTGACCTGTCGATAATCCCGCCACCACGTAACCATGGCAGTGCCGCGTTGACTCCCAGGGCCGATGCCCGGCTTCCCCGAGGTCTAATTAACAGCACTTGGTGATGCTGGTGCCTAACAACCTGAGATGCGCCTTGCATTGTACCGGTCCTTAATGTGACACAGATTAATGAACAGAAAAATACAAAGTGTGCTGCACACACTAGCACTTGGGCGTGCATGCGTGTGTGAGTGCACTGAAAAAATAAGGGTTTCGTTAAGGAAGCAGTTGATGATTCGCTTTAATTAACTGGCACCACGCACTATGGTAGTAATGGTAATAGTACTTTACTGGTACTGTAGTACTTTGCTGACGTATTCACATAAAAGAACCGTACACAGAGGCTATTTGCAAGATAGTTTCCGGCACAGCGTGAAATTTGCCTAATGAAATGGCACCAAGATAGTTATTACTTAGCTTTCGACAATACAATGTAGATTCGGGAGACTGGGGAGGGTGACGGAGAAAAAACAGAAATTAGAAGCAGATGAGGAGGATGGTGGAAGAATGAGGGAAAGGAAAAAGAAAAGAGGAAAATCCAATAATAGTAGCGTGAGCATATCCGCCACGCATCAGCGTCTCCATGGTGAGTGTGAGATATGTATCTGAATTCTGCCTGCTGCCTCTCTCTCAAGACCAGCCAGCTTAAATAAGCATGATTCTGCCGTGGGGACGGCGCGCTAAAGGAATGTATTTTCTAATTAGATAAAGCCACTTTGCCAATTTGCTGGCTGCTTAAGCATAAAGCATGGCCGCCTTAGAGCCATCTCGACACGCTGCCAATCTCCAGCCCTGGCGCCCGTCTCCACAAACTGGAGACCGCATCGCTGTAGACACAATGGATCATCTCCCAGAGTGGACGCCACCGCACTTTCCCTAAATCTCTGAATGTTCAAGAAAAGACATTTCAAACAATTCTATAGACTACGTCTATATACAATGAAACGAGAATAAGCCCATTTTCTTGTATACGGCAGAAGGAAAACTAATCCGTCAATCATTTCTTTACACAACCATTGCGCTATCGTTATGTCGATGCCATGCCTTGGACCATTCCTGCCCTATGTGCAATTGAACTTTATGTGATATTCATGCACGCACGCCACACAGGCATGCAAGCACGCAGGTACACACACACACACACACACACACACACACACACACACACACACACACACACACACACACACACACACACACATAAACTTAAATTAGAAGCAGTAGTTCACCAGAGATGGAATCTTACTAATGAAAGAGTCACCCTTCAAACCTGGGGTGCACAATCAACACAGTTTAAAGTTCAGGTTTTCCAGCCACCTGCAAATAACGAGACCCAAATACACAGCCATTAGTCTGCTACTTAATGTGGATAACAGCCTTCCATTTCTCCGGCTTCCAAGAGACGCGCGTTATTACAATGTGTAGGTAATGCATTGCTCGGGAGTGGAGACAACGCGTCTTTGGTAGAGAGGCGTTTGGAGAGTGGTATTAAGAAGCCATTACGAAGCAGATGTTTGTATTCACTTTTGTCTTCTAAGCTTTCACGTCTGCCATCCGAACCTATCGTGTTACATGCATTGTCTCATGGAAATGTGGAATTTTGTTATGATAAAACAAAACTTTATTTCTATGCTGTAGCGACACTGACACACCTCTCATTTGTTTGGAATTCAAGACTGAAACAATTGCTAACCGGCTTATGAAAATCTGTGAAATCACATGAAGACATGTGTAGCCTTTCGGCCATGTGCATTATGCTCTATTTTATAATAATGCATTACATAATGATGTATATTGACCGACCGTGTCATACGAATCCCTCCTCGCAGTTATAATCAATACTTCACTGTTTACTGCCGCTATAAAAAGCAAGATGACTGAGGCTGAGGAAGCTGCAGCTATCACGAAAACCACAAAAAAAAAACCACCCCTTCATGCCCCTCCCGCATCCCCCCACCCCCCCCCCCCCACACCCCCACACCCCCACTTGATGTTTCGCCTGGCGCCTCCAGCCATCGTTCTCAATCTGCCGCTCTTACACAGACTCAAATTAACAGTTGGAACTCGCACATAATTATAAGTTACAGCGGTAATATTTCCCGCTCGCGGCCGTACAGTCGATGGCGACAGCTAATAAAATAAAAACAAAGCTGATCCCGTAAAGTGCCATCGGGGACTGTAACGACTTGGATTACTGCCAAGGATATGTTCTCCCGTTTGACTCCGACTCCGCATAGGAGGGTTTTTTAATAATAATAAGACTTATAATTATTATGCACCCCAAACATAATCTTGAAATGAAATACAAAAACGAGTCAGAATGTACCCCCCCCCCCCCCCACACACACCCTCTGTTTCTGTGTCTGTCTTACTCATTTTGTGAAGTTATGAAGAATGCATAATCCCCCCCCCCCCCCCCCCTCCCTTTTCGCCTAACAATAATACAAAAAATGGAGGTTTTCAGTATTAATATGATATTGTGAGACCGGAAGAGCAACACAAATTAGCTGCCATTATCTTATTAATATCTATGAGCAGAAATGGCTCTCATGCATAAACCATGAATCATCTTATTATACAAACGAAATGAGAGTGAAGGTTAAAGTGTTTAACTTCACGCACCGCATGGTCCATACGCAGTAGGTAGATACATTTAGATATACATTATACATGTATCCAGTCAAAGCATATATTAATATTTTCTATAATAAAAATATAGTAGCCTATGCAGATTCGCTATAGCTATTGCTTTTACATTGCGCACACATACACACACACACACACACACACACACACACACACACACACACACACACACACACACACACACACACACACACACACACACACACACACACACACATTTCTATCGATTGAGATTACAGCTGTCTATGCAGTGTTGTGCTCATTTTAAAGCCTTTATTCTGTATTTTTTTGGGGGTGAAGTGTTTCCCATTAGTGTCTCTTTCCCCTGTGCGAAGAGCTTCTCTCGATCTGATGGTATGTGCACCTAAGAGCAAAGTGAGAGATGCAGCAGCGGTGTCAAAAAAACAGCTGTCTGATGTGCAGATAATGCGACAGTAAGTGTGGCTATGGATTGGATTGGGTCTACTCTTGTCATGAATTTCCATAAAAGCCATTTGACTAGCAAATCCAACCATTTGACTAGCAAATGCAACTGATTTACCACCAACCATCAGCATATTTGAAAACATTATATAGAAATTGCTGTCATAATCTTTGTCAATAGTGTCATTTGTGTGTATTGATTATAGCCTGGTATGTATGTTCAATTAACACTTCTAAAGAATGACTTGTAGGATGAATGCAATTTGACTCGAGCTTGATTAAGATTATGCCATTGAATTGTCTCCACGGTTTGAAATATTTGTGGGTGTCATTTATTTATTACAGTTTTTTACGATTGAATAAACACAATTTTGATTGTTTTGTTTTGTTTAGCAAAACCCAACACACGAATAGCACAACCACATACCCAATTAGCAAAACACCTTAACTCCTTTGCAAAATGAACCACTCTTGTAAAAACTATACACTAACTTATCAAAACCATATTTTTTTACCATATGAAACACACACGTTGCATATGACTTAACTCTGTTTGCACCAGTTACACTCTGCTGTTGAAAACCTTAAACACTTTCGGCTAATTCTGCTTCTAAGTGCATAGAGTAGTATGGGTGAAGCACACAGTGAATTTGCAAAACATCGCTCGGATTTGCACAACTGTAAACACAATGTCTTCTCACACTTTTTGCAAAACAATACACACAGTGAACACTTGTATGCATTACTGTAGACACCACACAGGACACAAGACTAATGCTGTTGAAAATGTTATTTATTTTTTTACATATACTCAAGCCAACATGGCGAAAAAAGTTTTCATGAACATAACATTTTATCCTGTACAAAAAAAGAACCCCCCAAAAAAGAAAACAGCACATAAATTGCTACTGTTGGTCTCTTCTCCTAGCTGGATCTGGCCAGAGAATTTCATCCACATCACAGGCGATATCCTCATTTGCAAGACAGCGGGGAAAGAATCGCCGTGCATGCCGTATCCACCCCTGTATGGCTGTGGCCTCAATCTGGTCACAGGCCTCCTCCATGGCCTGAATGAGGGCTACCCGAGCCAGGGGGTGCAGATCGTAAACCTTCCACCGCCATGCCGAGAAAAATTCTTCAATTGGGTTAAGAAATGGAGAATATGGTGGCAGGAAAAGGACTGTGAAATGTGGGTGCTGCGTAAAGTAGTTCTGAACCAGACCAGAGCGGTGGAATGAAACATTGTCCCAGATGACAACGTATTGGATCTGCATGTTATTTATGATTGTGAGGTTGTATACTCTGTCCAAAAATGTAAGGATGTGAGGTGTTTTATACGGACCCATGTTGGCATGGCGGTGGAGGACCCCATTCTGGGTGATTGCCGCGCAAAGGGTGATGTTACCCCCACGTTGCCCCGGGACACTAATAATTGCCCTCTGGCCAATTACATTTCTTCCCCTCCTTCTGACCTTTGAGAGGTTGAACCCCGCCTCGTCTATGTAGATGAACTCATGCTGAATGGCCTCAGCATCCATTTGTAAAACTCTCTAAAATACAGTGAAATACAAGATTGTGTAGTTCAGCATAGATTGTGTACAGTACATTTACATGTAAAAAAAGGTTATGTGTGCAGTATGCAACATCAGAGTGCTAAAATGAACAATACATACCTCCACATACTCATGCCGCAGCTGTTTGACCCTCTCTGAGTTCCTCTCAAAAGGCACTCGGTACATCTGTTTCATTTGTACCTGATGTGCCTTCAGGATACGAGCTATGGTGGACAGAGAGACCTGATTCACATTCTGAAAGATGATTTGGTCTTCAATAATTTTGGCCTGGATTTCACGAAGCCTGATGGCATTATTTGCCAAAACCATATTCACAATCTCCCTCTCCTGCAGTGGTGTGAAAATGGGAGCCCTTCCTCCTCGTTGTACTCGACCCTCAATCCTATGTAGAACAAAATACATGTAACCTACTGTAAAATGTCACAGGAAGGGGTATCAAAAGTGCTGATATGGGGTGCATACAGTAAGAAGCTGTAAACAGGTAATTCTTTTACCTGTTTTCCAGTCTGAATGCCCTTATGACAGATGCCACGGTGAATCTGCTGAGATTTGGCTGGACTCTCAGTCCAGCCTCCCTCACCGTCAATCCATGGTTCACAACATGGTCCACAAGAGTTGCGCGAATTTCATTGCTTAAAGTTGGACCTCTTCTCCTTTGAGCTTCACCTCCTCCTGCTTGAAGTCTTCCTCTTCCTCTTCCTCGGCCTCTGGCACGGCCTCTGCCTCCTTCTTCTCCTCCTTCTCCGATTCCCCCTCTCATCCTCACTCTTGCTCTTCCTCTTCCTTCCATTTTGGTTAAGTTTGGTGAACTCACCTGCTGCATTTTTATAGTGCTTAAACCTGATTGGTGTGTCTACAATTAAGCAATCTTGTGTTTGCACACCTGATGGCAGTGTTCAATCAACTGGCTCATAGGTGTGGTAATTTGACAGTCAGTGCTTTAGAATTGCAAGGAAGTGACATCTTGATATACTTCTGTGTCTAATGCATAGACGTGTGTGTTAGTGTTTCAAATCACTGTGTGTATTGTTTTGCACAAAGTGTGAACGGACTCATTGTGCTTACAGTGGTGCAAATCTGGGGCCAAGTTTTGCTCCTTGAGTGTAAGGTTTTGATAATTGGGCAAAACTTTAGATTTTAGTGTTTATTCAATCGTAAAAAACTGTAATGTATTCATTCTAATCTATTCATCCATCTACTTTAATGCAGATTGTGTTTTGGTGGAAGTCCAGCATTGAGAGAGTGAGTGCGTGTACCTTATGAATCATATATTCTACTACTTTGGTGAGCTTTGCCAAGGAGGAGATTTCAACACCTTCAGATGTCCCTTGCTCCCACTGTCGGTGAAAAGGTGTGCTTGGTGGGTCAGTTATGTATGGAGTGAAGCTGTGTGTGTGTGTGTGTGTGTGTGTGTGTGTGTGTGTGTGTGTGTGTGTGTGTGTGTGTGTGTGTGTGTGTGTGTGTGTGTGTGTGTGTGTGCAGCCTGCAGGACATGGAAATCACAGCTGGAATGACCATCAGAGTAGCTGGACCCATAAACAATTACCCATAAACCAGTTTCGTCCTTCATCAAGTACATGTATGAATGAGTGGGCTATTGCGATTCCCATTCGATCTTCACAGTGACTTAAATGTGGAAGGTGGCTCTGTATACCTGAGTAGGTAGACACACTATAAATAATATTTATCGTTGTATTGAACAAGGTTTGATGCTTGTTCAGTGTGTTCTTCTGGGTGATTTAGGTCCGTTTGTCTCGTCGTTTACTATCAAAACGATTGTGGCGCTTCACCAAGTCTGGAGATAAAACACGAGGAGTGTAGGAGATAGAGTGATATAATAATCAAGTGATATTATGAAATATATCTGCTATGTTATCCAGTTCCTCCACATAAATACCAGGCTACTTCAGTTGATGTATGTTACATTTGCCATGACTGTATAAGGCTAATATATTGTGCTGATCCACCTTGCTATTAAATGACAAGACTCTTTAATGAACCCCTTATTTATGTGTTTGTGTTTCATTTTATATGGATAACATATTCCTAAACAGATGCAGTAGAGTGCACAGGGGGCGAATGTGTAACAGACATGAATGTGTGATGAACATTAATGTGGAAATGGGATTGATTGTATCCATTTTGCATTGACAGGTGGCATGATCCAACTGATGTGGCTCGTCTGTGTTTTCAAAAAACACCCCAGCAGGAGACAGCTAACGAGAGAGAGACAAAGAAAGAGAGACAAAGAGAGGGAGAGAGAGAGAGAGAGAGAGAGAGAGAGAGAGAGAGAGAGAGAGAGCGAGGCAGAACACAACATTACTATCTCACAAGTTACGTAATGGAGGCCATCAAACCTTCAATAGTTTTGATCGTTATATTTTCTTCGGCAAAGAAAGTGAGGCTATTGAAAGGTCTCCTCTACACCTCCACATTTTACTCAAAATGGAGACGCCACTTATTTCTCTGTGGAAAATTATACACAGCACAAAAGGTACATCTGTAAGAGAAATATCAGCCTGTATTGTGTGTGTGTGTGTGTATGTGTGTGTGTGTGTGTGTGCATGTGTGTGTGTGTGTGTGTGTGTGTGTGTCTGAAACCTTCAAATGCATTTCAATTAAACTGTCAGGTGTGGGAGTATGGCTGGTCCTACTTCAGTGATAATTCCCATCTATTAATGCTCTACTTCCATAAGAACAATTCTCCAGCAGGGAATACCAAAGGTTACTGAACTAATGTCTGATCAGATGCATGGCAATGTGCATTCAGGCTGTTTGATTTAAATAATCCCTACATTTGAGTTATATAACGGTGACCTTTGTAATAATAGTTATGTTGACCTTAGTTGGCTGGATGGATGGAAGAATGTGATTCATTCATTAATTGATCAATGAAGCAACAAAATCTTGACATCAATCAAAATCTTTTATGTGAGGAAATTCAAAGTAAAATAACGAGGGATCGTGAAGAAATATTGAAGTGCAGGAGGCTATGGGCCACACAAAATTCATCAAGTTGGTATCCATTAAGAAACCTGTATATTCTTCAGATAATAACTACTAGCTCTTCACCCAGAACTGGAGGCTAAGTTCAGTGTGTGACCCTGGATGTCTGGAGGAACATTATAAAGGCTCCTTATTAAATGCCCAACTTTAATTAGGAACATTTTGTAATGTGAAGCCCTTTTAGGCGCCTTTCTTCTCATCTGTCTCTCTCTCTTTCTCTCTCTCAGTCAGGCCCGGATTAAGGAAGCCCGGGGCCCCTAGGCTGCTGGATGATGTAGGGCCCCCCCCCCCCCCCCCCCCCACCTCGAAGGACCGTACCCCCCAAGACATTTTTGTTGGGGGGAGGGTGGGGGGGAGGGTGCTAGCGGAGATATTTTATTGAGCGGGGAGGGCGTGCGGATCGCGGCGCTACCGGATCGCGGCGCTAGCAGATCGCGGGGCTAGCGGATGGGCCCCCGGTTCGACCAATCGGGGGCCCCCTGGCAGGTGGGGCCCCTAGGCTGCAGCCATATCAAGCCTGTGCGTTAGTCCGGCCCTGCTCTCAGTGTATCTCCTTTTTGTCCTCTCTCTCCGATTTCCCCCTCTCCCTCATTCCCTCTCTCTTTCTCCCTTGCATCTATGTCTCTCTCTCTCTCTCTCTCTCTCTCTCTCTCTCTCTCTCTCTCCTTCTCACTCTCCCTCCCTCCCCCCTTCTCTGCCCCGTCTCTGTGTCTCTCTTCCTTTCCCCTTCCCTTGCCCACTTTTTTTTTTTTTTTTCTCTCGGTTTATATTGATTTCTACCTCTCTCCTTGAAGTTCTCTTTCCACACTGCCAAACCTGCGGAGGGTTCATGTGTAACAGTGAATGCTTCTCCCCCCCCCCCCCCCATGCCATGTTAAGAGCTGGATCTCATGCAGCATACAGACAGGATCAATCTCAATCCTGTCGGCGGACGGCTCCGCACGCCGCCTCGTTCACCGCGGCCACACCTCACTGCCGTCGCTCTCCTTCACCAGTGGCCATCGAAGCAAATAAGCGAGCTGATGACAAATAAGCAGCAGATACAGTTTTCTGTAGCAACGCGTTTATTTTAGTTTGAGTCTCCCCAATGTGTTTTACTGTAGTCTAAAAGCGAGTTTGGTTCCAAGTTATACAAAATAATACTTGTTCAAAAAAGTTTAAAAACCACTTGACGCCTTCAGACTCCTTGAGAGGCTCTGTCTGTTGGTTTGCCAACAAGAGGCAAACCAACAAGCGAGGAACAGCAAGAGGAGGAGGTGGTTCGAGCCCTCTCCCGCTATCTGTAGCCGTCTTTCTCCTCTTTAAACCCCCCCCCCCCCCTCCCTCCTCCTCCTCCTCTCCACGCCATGC
The DNA here is from genome assembly GCA_030340625.1 of Merluccius polli. NCBI lineage: Eukaryota > Metazoa > Chordata > Actinopteri > Gadiformes > Merlucciidae > Merluccius > Merluccius polli. The sequence continues at coordinate 176,057 of JAOPHQ010002306.1, forward strand.
GGCCAGGCGGCGGTGGCAGACCGGCGTATCTAAATCCTCCACTCTCCGACCAATGCCACTCTGCAGTCGTGACCTTCACAATGACGGGGAGGAGGAGTGACACGGACCCAGCACCTGGCCCAGTAGCGCCGGGCCGCTCGCCGCCACCCTGGAGCCAATTAAGATCCAAGCATGCGGCAGCCTGCTCTATGAACCGGACTTCTTTCACAGGATGAGTCGGCGGCCTTAATCTCTTAATACTTCAGGATATGATGTATACGTAACGTGACCGTCAAGGTCACGTCACCAAACGCACTGTGGTTTTTTTTGGGGGGGGAGGAGGGCTTGGGGAAAGTGGGACGAGGTGTCCAAAAACATGGATTCACCTTTGAGAAGGACGGGAAAAAGAGTTGGAAAAAAAAAAAGAAAAAGTTGAGATAAAAGTTGAAAAGGTCCTCGCCCCCCCCACCAGAAGACAGCCTCGTAGCTCATCGCCCCGTTGCATTTCATTTGTTTTGATTCATCAATCAACCACAGGGTTTTCATGTCTATCGTTGGCCGATCAACCATCGACACTAAGCACCTGAAGAAAGACAGTAAGTCGTTACCGAATCTGATCTGTGATTGGGCGGCAGCGCGTTTTTGAAAAAGGCGCATGTGGCCGCATAGGCTCTCTCTGCATTGGAAACAATTGAAAAAAGAGGCAGGTGCTCAGAAAAAGACATTATGCGGACAGATGGGCCCTAACTCGAATATGCAAGATAATGTTTGGGGAAAGTTTGGGACCACAAAACTCAATGATAAATATCTCTGAATGCATGACCGTTGTCAAGGCTTTCATCAACATCGCCATTTTGATGAAAGTCGCAATGTCAGAGAATAAATCAAACTTAAAAAAATGAAAATCGAAACGGCCCAAATCCTTTGTCGCACATCACTGACCATAGACAGCAAACAGAACGAAATGAATGTGTCAGAATATTTCCTCATTTCCATCCAGTGTGTTGTTTGTGCATCTCTCTGATTGATAACCACCGCTTAGGCAGCGGTGTGAGAGAGTGTGTCTTTCCGTTCCAAGGGTCTGGTAAAGAGGAAAATAGGAGAGTATTATCGCGTGAAAGCTCTAAAAGTAGCGACTGTGAAATCACACCACGGCCATCTAGATCTCAACCGAAGAAATCACTTTCAAGATGGCGCTGTCCTTAAGGATATCTCACTTCTTTCTTTATTGCCTTGTTTTCACGCTCTCCGACCCCGAGTCTCATTAAGTTCACGGGGGGCCAGTATCCTCGGTGTAAACATATCATTTGTTGAATGAGGGTGGATGCGGGTTGAATGCTGTATGCATACAACAAAAAAAGGAGTGTATACTTAGAAACAAATCAGGCCAATGATGAAGGGAAAAGCTTTCTCGTCCAAAAGGAGAGAACACTTCGTTCTTTCTCTCCGCTGCCCTGTCTCCTTCTCGCGTGGTTAATGGTCAGATGGTGAACAACCGACGCCTGAGCATTCAAACAGTGGAGTTGTTTGTTTTGCAACTGTGTTTGCTTTTCTAAACAAACACATAAAATATGAAATATATATTTTTTGTATTGAAATATAAAGATAAAAAAACTTAGTGAAAACATTGAAATAAAAACAAAACATGTCTGTGTGTGATACATTAACATGAGCATTCAGGAGGTTCACAAAGAAAGAACATATTTATAGATGGTGCATTGTTTGCATAATTATTCATAATCATCAGACTGCCTGTGCATATGTGGCTGTGTGTGTGTGTGTGTGTGTGTGTGTGTGTGTGTGTGTGTGTGTGTGTGTGTGTGTGTGCATGTTGGGGTGTTATGGTACATGTTTTTATATTTACATTTCATGTGTGTCCATTGGCGGGCATTCATTAATACTTCTGTGTATCTCATTATCCATGAGAATTACATATTCATCCCTCCACTCCCATTGGTTTGTAAGTCCTGCTGTGCATTTTACTTTTACACAATCAATTTGTTTGCCTCATCTCAAGAATATTAAATGTAATGAACAACACACACAGAATGCACAACGGAAAGATTGAAATGCATTACATTTTTGTTTCCCAAACTAACATCTTTAAGTGCATACTAATTACTAAATGGCATTTCAGGAAAAGCAAATAGCAGTAGGTAATAATTGCATTTTTAGTCGATATTAATACATTAAAAAAAAGCTGTTTATGAGCAACCAATTACATTTTCTTTTACCTCTGGAAATGATTAGGCTCCTGTATTTTGCCTCAGCTAACAGGTGATAATTGTTATTTGGCCAACTTGTTTTTTCCTGGATTTGTGTGTTTAGGTTTGACACTCACTTTGTCAGGTGATGATTGGATCTGTCGGACAGCAGCAACAGGTCTGTCTAACCGCAAATTAATGACATGTTTGTCAGCCAATCGTGATCCCCATGTTGCATCGTTAGAGGTTGAAACACCCCCCTTATTACATGATGCTGTCAACCACTAATGTTGTCCCTGGTTGATGAAATATATTGTTCAACGTAATGACTTCATTTGTCTTTGTGTTATGAATATATGTGGACGACTGTTGTGTGGTGTCTTTGTGTCATGCTGATCCTCTCAATGTATGTCATTTACCTCTTGGACAGACGTCAACAGTTGGGCATGCGGGGTATGTGGACAGGGGGCTAACTGTAGACTGCAGGTACCACTACAGTGTAAGGCAATTTCTGATTTATAATTGATGAGTAAAATGTGTATGTGTTAGCGTCATGGGGTAGCGTATTTGCTCTCCCTGCATGCATGTTATTTTCATTTGCCTCTGCCTTTGACATATTAGACAAATCAAGGCTTTTACATGTGTTAGTAAAATGCCAGAAGTTATATCTTCCCTTGTATCTAATTAAATACCATATATTCTATATTATATTATAATATGTGTTAATGTGCATTTCTAATAGAGGTTATTGTTCTTTGTAATATCTATGTATATATTAGCATGTCTATGTCATTTAAATCCTTGAGCTGGTCCTTGTAGACTGCCTACAGTTTGGTTTCTAAACCCTAACTCTCTTGACTAATTCTCACTCATAACTCATAAAAAGATAGATCTCTACAACTTCAATTCAAAAGTCATGAATACTCTATTACAAATATCATGGGCATGTGGATACATACCCACATGGGCTAATACAAAAATACATTAGGAACCAAAAGGAAAAGCTAAATGGTATGCCCATTAATACAAATATAACAGAGTTATAACTCTTTTGCTGACTTTTGCTGACATACGCCAAAAAAGTATCAAAAAGTATGTCAACATTTGTTTCTACAGATGGTCCCGACCTGTCTTTAAAGACACCAGGGAAACAGCAACATGGTAGCAACTCACAGTTCAAATTCAAAATGCAGATAGGTTATCTGCACCCGGATCTATTTCACTAGATTTGCTGTCAGCTGCTGGTTCAATCCCCTGTTGTTCCAGAGCACCAAAGGCCCAGCCTGCTAGTGCTAAATCGGGGGCCAATAAGACTATCACAGAGGTGCTGACTTCCTGCTGAAACTCTCGGTGCTGCTGGGTGAATGGTACGTCTCAACGAAGCGCTGCTTCTGTTTGCTTCTGTCTTGCAGCATTGGTTACACTGTGGACTCCTCCTATTGTCATGCTAGCAGATGAGAGAAGCCAGGAAGGCTGTCTAGGTTTTGTTGTGTACCAGTGTGAATGACATTGACAGCAGGGGAGGGATGTAAACATGGGCTGATTTTTCATCATCCTATTTCCAACCTTGCCACCTGTGCTTTCTGTCCTCTGTAGACCAGTGTGTTGGTACAGCACCAACGCAAGTGAGGGGTGAGGCGAACAAAGAAGCACAATGTCGGCCAGAGGCAACCTTTTTTTTTTGGTGCTGATTTTCTTGTACCCCCCAATATGCATTCACTCAGCTCAAGCCTAGACCCTACACCAGATGTATCTCTCAAGAAAATCCCCTTCCTGGGACAGATAAGTCAAAATACCTGCCTTCTGGCTTATCTGTCCCAGGAATTGAGTTTTCCTTTGAAATGTATTTTTCCAAAGAAATGAACAGCGAAAACTGGTCTTGGTCCAAACCCTTGGTTTATTGATGTATTTATTAATTTGCGTGTTTGGTGGTGAGTTCCCACTTCAGGGGTGGGCATGGTCGGTTTTCTTTAAAGAGAAGAAAGCCGGTAGATGAATGGCCGTATCACAGATGCGTTGCTGTATCCCATAGACTCTTATTCTATTTCAGCTCCCTCTTTGATACCACAGCTCCACCCCACCCCCCGCAACATTTCCCATTGATCTCCATGGCGTCAAGGACACACAACGAGACTTCCTGCAGTCAGTCGTTTACCACAGGACAAGGGTGAGCAACACAATACGTACACCCATGGAGACTCCCAGCAAGCATCTGTCCATCCCTGTCACATGGGGTCCTCCTGGCCTGTCGCTCCTGCCCTGCTGGAGATGCAGCCGTTTAACAGAGTGAAAAACAACGGGAAAAATACATTCATTCTGAAAAGCAGCATAATGGCAAGGAAATGTGAGACTCACCCAAGGAGTTATTTTTTAAATGGTGCTGTTTCTGTAATCATTATGGTCGGTGATCCAGCCATCTGATATGGTTCAATGGGCGCAAATAATAGCTCTATTGTATATCTTAGATGATGAGACGGTTCACCTTCCGCATGTTCAATATTTGAAACAACATTGCTTCCATAAAAGTGATCACAGGGTATCACATGATTGAACATGAACGTGTGATCACCTAGATGTGCTGTGTTTATTATAACCTGGCCGACAGTTTCTTCCCAGATGCTGGAACTAATGTTGTTACCTGGGCCGCTCATAATGGACTGACTATGAAGTAGAACTGGAGCAAGAAAATATGGCTCTTGGAGATACTCTTCAACTGTGAAATGAGAAGACAGACAGTATACCAGCCATGACCTATTCATTGTGAGGTGGAGAAACCTACAGGAACACTGTTAAACTTGGGACGATATATAAATCTTCATACCACACTATAACCATATTAAATAATTTACGTCCTGACAGTTGTGGAGGATTACAAATTTTGAGCTGTACCTTTCAAATGCATTACTGTTGAAGCAGTGCATCGATGTTGAAGCTCATCCCACACATCTCCTCGGTGTAGGGTTCATGTTCTTTACAGTAGTTCAGTGCCGGGTGTTTTGTGTTCATGCTGACCTGCAGCGGTGGATGTCAAGGTCTTTAGCGTCAACCCGTCCCAATGCAGGCTTTCAGCCAACTCACAGACTATCTTGTAATTCATTTTGGATGTTGCTCTTTTCTTCTTCTTCTTCTTCTTCTTCTTCTTCTTCTTCTTCTTCTTCTTCTTCTTCTTCTTCTTCTTCTTCTTCCATGTAGGCGCATTCTTACAATAAGATAGACTTAAGACAGGCTTGGTGCATAGAATAATTGCTGTGCATTTATATGTGGTAAAGGTATATGTGTAAACCAACATCCCAAAATGAAACACAATTTACCTGGCAATTAAATGTAGCATCACTCACTGCCCCCCCCCCCCCCCCCCCCCTCCGATTTAGAACCAAGAGTAATCTCAGCTGTTTGTATACAATAGTTTTCATTTCTAATCATTTTTCAGCTGCTGTTTTTGGTGTCAAGCGCTTGGATAAGGAATCACTGGCACAATATGTACAAGGTAAAGTTTAGGTTGTCGAAAAACGAATACCAAAACAATTACACACCGAGAAGGGGCAGAGGGGGGGCAGTCAGAAAACAGTATATGGACAGGTTTTCAGCTAAGTTTTTCAGCTTGGTCTTCTGGTCAAAGTGCAGCTCTGGGTATATATTAAATGGTAGACGCTAAATGGAATGCATTTATGTAGAAGATAATACAACAACCTGAGGTGATACTGAGGTATATGTTTTAGTAAAACAAGCATAGCCGTAGATTTCGGCTATGCTCAACATTTGTGACAAAATCATTGACGTGAATAGGTGCCACATGCAAACTTAAAGAGCTTACTTCCCCAAACAAAAGACACAAAAGAGGACAGAAGAGTAAATCGTGCCTATATGTGTGTTGACTTATCAGGGATTATATTAAATGAGAAAAGTTGATCTCCAGGAGTATACATATTTGAAAGCAATACAGAATGCCTGAGCGCCTTACTGCATTATGTTTCATTATATTTTGAATCGTCACCTGGTGCCTGAATTTTGTGTTTTCCTTGATAAATAAAGACATTTGCACCATAAATTGATGCAAAATGTACAAATTGGTGCATAACAATTCACCAGATTGCAGGAACTGAAGTGTTTGACCCCACACTTAATGTGTCCTCCCCAATATACAAACGAGACATACGCCACTGAGGAGTTGCCCAGGATATGCTAGTAGTCTGAGAATTGTAAGTACAACATCTGGTAGGGCTATGACAAGACAAAAATAATGTTTCTGAAATGTTTGCTAATTGGCTTTTAACCGTAATGTGGTCACTCCGAGACTCTCTGGGTTCCGGATGTGATTTGTCTATGAAATTTACAATGACGTTTTTTCCAAGAAAGCTTGGTTTGTAAGGTTCTACTTATTCAGCTGGTCTGATATTTTGCAAGAGCATAGTAATTAAATGAGTTCAAAGTAATTAAATACGATTTTCCTTTAGAAAACTTTTAGAAAAACGAGAGAAAAGAAATGGCTACAAGACGAGGGTAGTGTAGATATCATGGAAATGAGTGGAAGTTCCGATATGAAGCAATTAAGGTGAAACATTTACATTTATTGGTTGTAACAGCAAAATAATGAAATTCTTCTCAAAGACCCTTAATTATGACCCTGATTCTTAATTATGAGTCTAAGGTCTCATTGAGTCTGGATTCCATGAAGCGTGACTCCATGAATCGTGCCCCCTAGGCCGACTCACTTTTTCAAAATGCGCAGCCTATTCTTTAGAAACACAGAGGGAAAAGTAAAAATGTGCTATTGTTTAACTTAACTTAAACTTCACAGACAGAAAGTCGGTGCCTCTCTGTTCATCCTATGGGATCTATGGGACTGATGGACCAGCAGAATGATATGTGTGTGGGTGTCTTTATGGCGGGTGTCTGACCTATGAAGCGAGGCGCTTTGTAGCTACCTGCTCTTGTGTGTCTCTGTTCTCCTACTGGCTCTGTTCTCAGACTTATCTCCAGAGAGGCCAATCAAACACTCCATAGATCGATAGACCCAACAGCGGAGAAGGCTCCGGGCGAGTCGGGGGATATGCAAATCGATTGATCTGGGAGTTTCGTTGAACATATTTTGTGACCTAACAAACGCTATGCTAACATACCGTGCTGTCACCAGCTTGAAAGCAGCAGATCATTGTTTCACTGGACCCTCTGGCTCTCTGTTGTTTTCCAAAAGTTGGCCTTAGGATAAAATACTTTGGAATCTCTGGTGTAAAGAATTAATGCTATTGTATGTGTGTGTGTGTGTATGTGTATATGTGTGTGTGTGTGTGTGTGCGAACGTACATATGCGCGTGTGTGTGTGTGCATGTGTGTGTGTGTGTGTGTGTGTGTACGACACATGCGTGTGTGCATGTGTGTGTACATACGCATGCACTTGTGTGTGTGTGTGTGTGTTTTGCTCAAGTCATTACCATTGAACATAATTCATATTCTGAGAGTTATATGTACTCCGTCATACATTTGCATAGCGTCCATCGCTTACAGAGAACGATCTGATGAATCGCCCTGTCCTTACAGAGGCAATGCTATCTGATTTAAGAGTTAAGAAAAATGTGCGCTCTCTCTCTCTCCGTGCATCCTCCTCCTCTTGACAGGTAATTGGGGAAATACTTAGCAATGCGGTTACATTTGCAGACAACTCATGTTGTCCTTTGACATGGTGTGGGTATGAATCAGGGCAGGGGCTGGCAAACAGTTCTCTCCTACATCCAGCTCTCACTTCAAATAATTGCAGGCTCGGGGATATTGGAGAATTAAGCAGGAGTGGCTGTCATGCTTTAGTCCTACTAACTAGCTCCACACACACGCGTGCACACGCACACACACACACACACACACACACACTGAATACACCTCTACTTGGCATATTAATGCAGAAACAGAAGACACAGTACTGTATAGATGCATGCACTTATTTTATATATAAATGTAATGCAATACAATGTATGTTTCCAGGAAGTTAGGAGTCTTGTGCATATACCATTACACACACATATACCATGACACATATACCATTACTCCATATTCAGCATCAGAGTTGTAGTGGAGTTGCCAGCACTGCACAATGCAGACATCCATTTGTCTCTTTACACTGGTTGTAGTTCACTGCTTATATGAGTATGAGACCTAAAGGTGAACCTGTCAGAGAAAGATGCAGTGGTGTCAGTGTGTCGCACTAATTATGACCAATTTCATCATGAAAACACAGCTACCTATGATGTTCAGCAAAATAAATGTAAAGGAGAGAGAGAGAGAGAAAGAAAGAGAGAGAGAGAGAGGTGTGGGGAGAGATAGAGGTGGGGAGAGATAGAGGTGGGGAGAGAGAGAGGTGGGGAGAGAGAGAGGTGGGGGGAGAGAGACAGAGTGGTGTGGGGGGAAGCAGGCTCATGAGATGGACTGTACCTTGTCACATGTACTGCTTTTATTTTGGTTATTTGTGTAACAGAAGAACCTGCATGTTTATGCATATTCCATTCATTCTCTGCATTTGTTACACTACAAAATAAAAGTGTGGCAGCCTTGTGCTCTGAGGTGGGGATGAGACATCTGGCGAGGTCCACCAACAGTATGAAAAACTGCTGGTGATTGTGAATTCATTTGATCAAAAATAAACAACATCACCAGTTACCTGCTGGAATTCAGATACTGATGTGCGTGGATGGAAATAGACAAGCATGTGTTTGAGCCTGTTGCCAAGGGAACCTGCTCTGGGTTTAAAGGGCAAGTTGTGTTTCTAGTGTCGTTCCATATGTGCGAGGTCATTATTTGCTGTAATAATCAATTTAATAAATCATAGTTTCATATGTATTTTAATTTGTGATGCATGCACAACCTAATCAGTTTCATGTGTGTTTATGCTAATAAACCCAGTGTAGACCCACTGTAAGTATAAGACCAAGTTATTGCTATGCTCAGTCAATTGTGATTATATCTTTGTGAATATTGTATCATTGGAATAGGGATAAATGATAATACGATGTATCACCAGAAAGAGCTTTATCAAATAAATATTTGCAATGTACTGTGTTGCAACGATGATGAAGGGCTGAATCTTTGCTCTGTGACACATGGGATGACGGAGTGAAAGTCAGTGATACTTAATGTGCTGCCTACACTGTGAGCAGGTCATTAAGTTGTCGTTTGTTACAGGCACCCTCAAGTATAATGATAGAAACACAAATAAAAATAAATGATATGGGCAAACTGCCAACTGAGATTACTTTGCCAATAAATCCTTTGGAAGATTACAGCCGCTTTGAAAGAGTCTAAACTCAACACACAAGAACACAGCTCAAAGAACTGTTTGACAAAAGCAGTTTTGTCTTTGGTGAAAGATGATGTGGACTTTAAACATAAAGCAACAACAACAATGTAGTCTAACTTGTTACCTTGGTAAGGATTCTGGATGAAAAGCAGCCATGCACATCAACACGATCCACCTCCTTTAAATAGAAGTGTTTCAACTGAGACAAGAGAGGCGGGTCTTTTTGACATGTTGTCAGGAAGATCAACATACACTTCAGGTCAGGTGGTCTGACAATCAACTCCTCCTGGAGGCGTGGTCTGTAATGTGTAGCTTACGCCTCGAAAACATCACACGATCAAGGATACCGGAGCTGGGATGGACGCTGCTCTTTTAAAGAGCTTTTCGATCGCGGTTTGTTACCTCAAAGTAGACCTTAGGGTAGTCAGCTCATGTCGGGTAAGGAGAAGACGCCTGGTTGTCCTGAAACCTGAACATCTATCATCTACCATAACCACGTGTTGTTATGCACACAGACTCAGATCTCACAAAGACACAAGGACGGATTTCCTGACTAAAAATGAATGTCTTATTGCGTGCACTCAATGGAAAGTCGATTGTCTCTGTTAAATTTGACAAAGTTATCGATGAAAACAAAGATCTGTATGAGATAGTGACAATTAAAATAAGAAAAAAATAATTGGCAAGATTTGCATGTTCTTATTGTACAAATCAAACTTTTTCTTGCCCTTGCACGCATTGAGGAATATTACAGTTGGTGGAAACTTGGCCGATTCGAGCTAGCATGCTTGTTTTTGTAGTAATGGTGAATCATCAATGTATTTGTAGTTTCTTAATATGAAATACAATGCAAATACAGCACTGTGCAAATTAACTGTGTTCGCGACCGCTGAGTAGACATAAGCTTTCATATGCTTACAAAACATTTGTGTAAATTAGGCTTTTTTTTGGAGTGTTCATTTGAGCAAATCTCTATTTCCTCCTTTTGTTCCACAAATCTTAATTAATCTTTAATAACGCCGTAGACACCAGGCAGGCATAAAAAGCTCTTTCTCTCTGAATAATACCCGGGTGCCACTACCAGTCAGCGCTACCGGGCTGAGCTAAGCTAAATCTGCCTCTTCCATTTTGTGTATTCTTCATTGCACTCTGCTGGCATATCCTCAGCACAAAGTCATTATATAACAAAAACACGTTTCTGCCACAATATGTTGGCTTATTTAATCAAACTATTGTGGCCAAACTGGCAGAGGATTACAATAATCCTCAGGGGAACTTTGCTGATAAGGAGAGACATAAAAGCATTAGCATCAGCCTCTATTCAACACCACGGTTCGGGCTTCTCTGTAATATTTTGGGTCTGGCAATTCATTACACAAATGGAGGCTATTCTTAAGCATCAGTTCTTGAACGCAAAGTGTTATTTTTTGGGCTGAAAATGGAAAACAATGTGCAGGCGATTTTCAAGCAAAACCGAAGTTATGCATAACATAACAATCATATTTCTAGGTTATGACATTCATTATAAGGAAATTATAACTTTTTTTCGACTGCACTGATTTCAGTCTTAATGTTTTATTCTCATTCTAAAACTTGTTTTACATTATCATGAAGTAATGCTGTATCGGTATGTATGGTTATTGATGAGCATTTATCAATCAGATGAAGGCTCATTTGGATTTTGAAGCTGCTAGTGATTCACAACTGGACCTAGAAGGAGAATATTCCATTAAGATGGCGTCTACAGCTTCCATGCTCCTCACTGAAAAAGACATATCAGAGAGTGGTGAAATGAGCAATCATCACACTTTTCAACACACTGATCAAGGCACAGCCAGAACATATACTAAGTGATCATCTGGTGTTGTTGCCAAAAAGAGTACGAAATAAAATCCAACCACTGACTAATGTGAAACAAATGAATTCATTGAGATAAATTGTTCATTAGCGTTTGCTGTCGCACTCTGTCTGGGATTTGAAAAGTTCAGTGCAATTTGTGTTTACAGAATTAATGGTTTCATCAGTGTAATTCAGCCAGGAGGCACCATTATATGTCGGCTGCAAGGTAACTGTGACAGTTGCAGTCTATCAAAGCATTGCGATGCACTTCTCTCTCTTGTTACCACTCACTCAACTAGACTAATATTTAGACAGATCAACCTTGCATCCAGGCCACAGCAGGAAAACCTGAAACAGTCTGGCAGAATTTATATATACAGTCATACACATTTTACATGTGTATGCCTTTAGGACTTGTACATCGCAACGTCACAACGCAATGGCCGCCTCAATTTTGGAAGCATAGGAGCATTGTAGTGTTAATTATTATGTTGGTAGTCATGTTTTTTTGGTTATTGTTTGGTAATTAAGTGTGAAATGATTTGTCATTATAGGGAGACATTGTTGTGTTTTAAAACTGCCACAGCGTTTCTTACGTGAGACGAGGCAACACAAAGTTTTCATTAGTCTAGGTTACGGTTTATTTACGTTGATTTAGGATTTTACAGTACTGCAACTCTCTTGAGTCCTCTCAATATGGCGGAGTACACAAAAAATCCCATGATGCATTCTGATGTGCAAGCCCTAAAGTAAGTTGTGGAGCTGTATTCCCACGGCCAAAAGGTTCTGGGTTTGAACCTCAGCCCCCTAACCCCTACTTGCTCCTTAATTACCTGTATCGACTCTATCGCTTTAAAGTAATTTCGGATGAAAGTGTCTGCTAAACGACTAATGAGTACAAAAAACAAAAACAATACTGCATTGCACTGTATGTGCCCTTTATGTTTCTGCGATGGATGCTGACAGTTGAAGCGGCAGAGCTAATGAACACGTTGAGTGCCCCCCTGTCATTCTCTAAGAGCGCTTTGGCAGGGCCGGCCCCGCCCCCTCCGCCTTCCTCCGCCTTCCTCCACCTTCCTCCGCCGCCGCCGCCGCTCCGGAACGACAGTCGAGAGACAGAGAGAGAGACAACGCGGGGAACCAGAACCTGGCGCAGTCTTGTGTAACATCACAACGCTGTGACACTTCCTACTACGAAACCTTTCTCAACTTCTCCCGAGAGCGAGCGCGTGTGTGTGTGTGTGTGTGTGTGTGTGGGGAGTAACAGACAGCTTGACAGCGAGCATGGCTTTTCATCTCCCCCCCCCCCCCCCACCACAAACACTCAAGTCTACTAGGAAAGGAAACAACAATCACAGGAAGTTGGTTAAACTTAGCACCAGCAGCACCCGCTCTCATCCCCATTTAGACGGCATGGCGTGTCACGCTGGAAGAGGTCGCCGTGGTGACAGTGATGAGTGGTGGAGGGGGGGACGGGGGGGGCGGGGGTGGGGCTAGACACCAGACATGCTGTCAGCGCTCGTTACGGTCAACTTGTTAAAAGATTGTCGCACATAAATAATGAACGGTAGAAACGTTGTGGAAGCGGCCGTGACGCGCTGAGGTAAGATCTGTCTGTGTGCTGCCGTGGGTGTGTGTGTGTGTGTGTGTGTGTGCAGGGTGTGTGTGTATGTGTGGGGTGTGTGTGTGTGTGTGCTGCTGTTGAGGAAGGAACTCCACAATGGAAGAGGGAATCGATTGCGATTGAGCGCTGAACCTTTGCAGCCCCAGCTGCGTTTTATACAGTTAATGGCTCCTTACAGGAAACACGGGATCACAGGGAGACAGCACTTGTCAGGTGGCCGAGCATGCGTCACCACCACCGACATTATCACACGCACACGTGCACACACGCACACACACTTGCATGCGTACATATGTTCTTACACACACACACACACACACACACAGATACACACAGACATGCACACGCAATTACAAGTAAATGTACGCACACATACACAGAGCCACTTCAATTAACATGCTGGTAATCACAAGGGGTGGGGCTGGATTAGGGTGCGGTCGCTGGAGAGGAGCGGCACCTGGCTCCTGCTACAGAGAGAGGGATGCCTACTGATCACACCCAGAACACGGCGCTATAGCTGGGAGAGAGAGTGGGGGAGAGAGGGAGAGAGAGACTTTAAGTTGGGTGATATATTACCATCTGTCAGTCAGTCACAGACGGCTCTCATTCTGAGGAAATGCACACACACACACACAAACACAAACACAAACACACACACACACACACACACACACACACACACACAGAAGAGCTGAAATAAACTAAAAACAAGACTCGGGGTTAGGGTAAATTAAAAAAAGTGAGAGAAAAATATCCAATGTGCAGGGGTGCAAGGAAAGTGTAGCAGCTTGTGGGTTCAACTCCCATTCAATGGACCAATGTCCACAAAAGCGTCAAAAATAAAATGACTAAATGATGAATAGCAATAGAATAGTAATAATATAAGTAATAATATGCATTATACTACGGCATACAATGGTATGCTGAGTAGCTCAAGTGGTTCGATTCCCATTGGGGCCACCCATGCTCAAAAATGTACGCGCTCATCGTATTTTAAGACGCTTTGGATAAAGCGTCCACCAAATGTCATTTTTATATACTATTTCTGTACTATAGAATTACTGTATGGATATAGCATAGAGGCACATTAGGACAAGCGATATGGTCCAACACTGCTCGCACGGATGGCAGCTATCTTGCCAGCATCAGTGGCACCATAAGCCCTGTTGTCAATCAACCTTGCTTTTACACTCCAGGAGGCTTGCTGTCGATATGTTTTCACACTAAGCCCGATGACAAGCAGAGAGCGGGGAGGAGGGGGAGAGATAGAGATAGAGAGAGAGAGAGAGAGAGAGAGAGGGGGGGGGGGGGGGAGAGAGTAAGAGAGAGAGAGAGAGAGAGAGAGAGAGATTTCATGCACTGTTAACGCTATTGAGTGGCCGGTGGATTAGCCCACGCTCCACATTAACCCGGCTACCACACGTTAAAAGGCCCACTTAACGGGGGGGGGGGGGGGGGTAAACAGCCCTGCGACCTACACCATGCGAGTCCACTTGTGCCGATAGTATCAGTGGTAATTGAGACACTTTGGAGGCAACAAACAGAGCCTTTTAGAAAACACACAGATGTCTCACGGCTCATGGTGATCCAAATCCCATCCGAGCGCATATGTGTTTTCGGGTTCCGCGTGTCAGCCAGCCATCAATATGGCGGAGGTGATGGTAAGGGTAGACTAGGATTTAATGAGCGGCTTTGGAAATGTGCTGACGGGTATCATTTCTAGTGCTCGAGATTCCCTTTTGCTGTTTGTTTTCCGTTTACTACTGCGACTAATACATCACAGTTTTTTAGTTTTTACCATTTGTAAATATAAGCCGATCACTCATCTTTTGAGCATCCGAGCACCCCAGATAGATCGAAGGTTTTATTCCTCTCAGTCTTGTGAGCACACTGCTAAAGGAGGCATCCAATGGCTAAAATCCATGAGTGAGCACGGATAGATCCACTCCATCGGATTTGCCTCAACCAATCATTTGAACACATCAGTAAACTCCTACTCATCTGGCTGTTTCATCTTGCGAACGGCTCACGATGCAAGAGACAAAGAGAGAGAGAGAGAGAGAGAGAGAGAGAGAGAGAGAGAGGGAGAGGGAGAGAGAGAGAGAGAGAGAGGGAGAGGGAGAGGGAGAGAGAGAGAGAGAGGGAGAGAGAGAGGGAGAGAGAGAGGGAGAGAGATAGGCCCAAGACAGGATGAGGTACTTAACAAGACATTAGGAGGAGGATTCGGCAGTTGTACCGCAAATACTAACGATGTAAAAAAATTCCTCGCTCTGTTTAAAATCCTACTCATGATGTGTCAGAACTAAGAAACAATCAGGAGCGACTTTTTAATTTGCTGCTTTTGTTTGCCGAAAGCGGCTGTTGGCTGCGAGCGGTTTGTTTTTGTTTGCGGAGCCTCTCGCTCCATACAAAGCAGAGGAGCGAGATGTGGCTGGAAAGGGGAAAAACAACTTGAAACTTGTCGGCGTGTGAACTTCGCCTTCATCCCGCGCAGCGTTGCGTCTCTCATCGGTGTCCCCCTACAGGCCGACAAATAAAGAGCTCCAAGTGAGTCGGTGACCCGGCCTACGTTGGGTAGCGTCACTCGTGTTTGTGAAACTACTCACATTAAAAAAACAAAACAAGTATTAATGCGCTCCCCGTCCCGATCCTGATATAATAGAAGAGATTAGCATTTTCATAATTATCTTGGTTAAACTTTCAAATTCGGACTGCGTGTGAATCACCAGTCACACATTTTCAATCGCAATCATCTCAAAATGATGCGTTTGAAGGGTAAAAGAAGCACACGTGAATGTATGCATAATGAGAACTAATAAGCGATTTGCATATTCATTTCTGAGCTACTTCACTGTGCCAATGCTGATTAATGAGGTTAACATCCTAGCAGAGACAGATTATACCTGAAGCGGGAATCAAAAATGAACAGTCAACACATTTACATACATGCATCTGCATTAAACATGCCATTGTTAAGATTGTGTGAACGTTGTTGTCTACAATTTCTTTCTTTTTTTTTACAGGGTGGATTTAGATGGATCACCAGCCGTGAAAACAATGCAATGGTCCCAATTAAAATCTTGATAATTGGGTTAGAGATTGTGCTATTCGGTCCCGTTGTGTTTTTCACTTGCAGCTACTCATTCTTCGTCGGTCTTTGTCGCAACGCGCTCGCGGCGTCCCATTGTCTAAACAGTCTGAGTAATTAACTTGGGAAACAAACGCTGTCTTCCCTCTCAAATGTGAAGTAAAAATCAGGCATGTTGTCATCGGTGCTGCCTTGCTTATAAACACATCATTGTATGAATGTGTGATTATGTATGCCGACAACAGGATTAAAAAAGAAACCTAGTGATTTGCAGGACCCAAAATCTCCTCATATTTCCATGACGCTCGTGTAATCTGACTTGCTTCAGGGAATGGAGGCACAGAAACAGAAAACCACATACACACATACACACACACACACACACACACACACACACACACACACACACACACACACACACACACACACACACAGACCAATGTATGGAGGCAATCAAGGCTGCAGATATGGTACGGCCTCTACCACACGGTCTATTGTATTGTATCCTGAGAAGGGGAAACCTGAACAATGTACATCTCAGGTAATCAGAGATCTGATTGCCTGAATCTGAATGACATCACTGTTGATTTTGTCTTTGCAACACTAGTTCACATAGGGTTAAAAAAAACACGCCGGCGTCCGCACCGTGAAAACATTGCGAAACAAAAGTAAGTAGGCAGTTTATGTTCTGCATCGTGTCTATTCCTCTGCTACAGTGCGACGCTCCGTGTTTTCTCAAGTCTTTTATGTTCCTTTTTTAACTTTGCAATCAATCTTCCTTTGCTTGAATACTCGCTTTCACAGGCCTATCATCCCTGCAAGCCACAACTCTCTTCCCCGGCTTCCCTTTATGCACCTTGCAACACACTATAAACATTCT